>JAHWFP010212908.1:1084-74101 GCA_023313725.1 Lithobius niger
ATGTGCGCTTTTCGTATATCCATTGAGACCGTCTGCAGATGATTCCTGCAGCCAAGATAAGTGTTGTAGCCAAAATAAGTAAGTAGCTCTCCAAACAGATAGTTAACGTTAGTTGTAAGGAAACGTGTCTCGTTTTTAACGAAAAGACATGTTGGTTTAAAAATGTTCTATAAAATGTTCCTTACACCCAGACCGAAGAAGCCAAGAAACCAGGTGCCAAGGCTTTTCTAGAAAATCTTTTGTAATAACTAGACTTGCAGAAACGGTAACAATAGCGTCAAAACCTTGCAACATTCACATCATGGGGGTCCCAGAAGCTGAGGCGTTTTTAGAAATTTTGATTCTGAAAGTGCCATTTTTGAGGTCCAAAAATGACTTTTTCTTCCAGTTGATCAGTGTGCTTTTGACCCCCTCCCACCTCTTGACGTCACCTGAAAACTTTATGAGCCCCCCATCGAGAAGGTCTTAAATAATGACCCCCCTAATTCCCCCCTTCCTCCCCAGCGATAAACTGGTCCCTTACACGACTAGTTACACAGAAAAGTTGAGTTTTACACAGTTGACTTTTTAAGCATTTTCAAGCCGTTCACATTGTTCCCATTTTCAAAGACATAATTAGTTCTCGCCAATCACAGATTGAATTTGGCTACAGAATATACTCAAGGAAGATACATGTTCACACAGAAGAAAATAAGTTGTAATTATAAACAGAAACAATTTTTTTTTGTAGTTTGGCTTAGCAATTAATCAGTAGCGCTGCGCAGCTACTATCTCAGCGGGCCTTGGGTAGAAACATCTAATTCAAGTATCGGACACAAGGGCCAGCTTCAGTCAAGGAAGGAAACAGCTCCGCGCTTAACTGTGTTTCCGGCTTAAGAGTTGCTCGCGCGATCAAAGTTTCAATTTCGGGTTTCGGTTTTCGAGACGAATTAAGTTTATTTCAGGGATCTGGCAACAGGTGTCGCAGCCGTACAGTATGGGGTTTTTGATCACACGCTAGAGTAAACTGAATCTGATAGAGTTGAAAACTCATCATTTTCATAGACTCATAGTATAGCTTAAAATATAGGTATTAACACCGACCAAGGCCTTTTGAACCTGATTTTGATGTGACTGCAGTATACTCGTCGGCAGAGCAATTATTATTGCAGAGCACTGGGCAGAAATCATCAATGTTGCTGTTGGGAATCTTTGTCCTCACCTGGAGATCGAACCACAGAACCGATTTTCAAGTTCTATAGCTTAACACGTAGGTATGAACAAGGCCTAGGGCCTTTCGCAGGCTATTTTAACGTAACTACAATATTCTTGACATGGAAAGCCAAATGGGCTAAAAACTTTTGCTCCTACCTAGAGATCGAAACAATGAACCGATTTTCAATTTGTGTAGCTTAAAATGTAGATATTAACACCGACCAGGGCCTTTTGAACCCGATTATGATGTGACTGCAGTATTCTCGTCGGCACAACAATTATTATTTCAGAGCACTGGGCAGAAATCATTAATGTTGCTGTTGGGACTCTTTGTCCTCGCGTGGAGATCGAACCACAGAACCGATTTTCAAGTTCTATAGCTTAAAACGTAGGTATGGACAAGCCCTAGGGCCTTTCGCATGCTATTTTAATATAACTACATTATTCTTGACACGGAAAGCCAAATGGGTTAGAACGTTTTGCTCTCACCTAGAGATCGAACCAATGAACCAATTTTCAATTTGTACAGCTCAAAAAGTAGGTATTAACACCGATCAGGGCCTTTTAAAAACGAATTTGATGTTACTGCAGTATTCGCATCGGCAGAGCAATTATTATTGTAGAGCACTGGGCAGAAATCATTAAGTGGAGTAACAAATTTTTGCAGAAATTTTGCAGAAAACATAAATTTGGTACACAAGTCTTTCTTAACAGTCCAGCCCCAGAACCTCCTCGTGATGCCTCCCAGGGGTTTGGGCAACAAATTCTTATAGATCAAGCTAAAAACATGAAATTGGGTGCAAAAGTCACTCTTAGCAGTATAAAACGAATCAACCATGGAAAAGACTCTCTTATAATAGTTATTTTAGGGTGATTACAGTGTTCTTTTCTGTGTTATTCTTGCTAAAAGGGATATTAGTATTAAAAATATCCAGCTTGTTTTTTGGGTCGCTGGAGATTCTTTTACATGTATTAGTGCGACGCTGATGGCTTACATGTTTTTTTCTAATATCTGTTCCATTAGAACTTTAAGTTTTTTAAGGCTTACATCCGTAGTTTATACGCTTAAGCGTTTTTTAATACTAATTTATCTATAGTTCTAACAAATCATGTATTTGAAAACCCGATTCAGTTAACCGTTTCCAAAAAGGGAGGAATGTATGCTGCAGCAAAGCAAGAATGGCAAAACAGTTTTCGTCTATCTAACTCTCATCTGAAAAGGAGGGTGAGATCACCATATCACTACCCGTCACCAAGTTGAGAATTCGGGTGGTATGGGACAGAATCTCAAGTTCTCACGCACGAAAGTCGGGAAGAAGGTTTTTATCTGCTATACAGCTACTGGCTCTAGTAGTCTTGGCAGTAACAGTGAGAGGAGCACTTGGCAGAGCTAAGGCAGTTATCGATGCTAAGTATAATGTGAGACAGCTCGAAGAACTAAAGTAACACAACGCTAGGCCGACAGCGGTTGCATTGTGGAGAGATGGAAGATTTAAAAAAATGACGAAACAGAGTGGTAGAGGTTTCTAACTAAGACTGACTTTCCAATGAATACGCCCTTGTCAAACGTCGATCTCATCAAACAAGCATCAGAAGTTGTGAAAAAAACATTTAGAGAAGTATATTGATAGATCTTTGACCAACACGCCCAAAAGCCGTCAAGTGTGGTTCAGTTAATTTACAAGATTCAGAAATTGAAAATGGGGACGCAACTCACTGAGTGGTTTACCGTAATAAAAAAATCACCCTGCAGCTTTTACTTTGATTCATTTGCGAGGAATCAGAGTAGAATCTAGCAACCGAACCGTTGTACAGCTATAACTCTCTATTCGTTCTGTTTTATCTAAATCATGGTTTACATTTTTAAAGTCACTGAGATGATAAAATAATTTGTAAACAACGATGAAAGTCAATAAGTTCGGCAACTTCAGTGCAGAGCATACATTGTTGAAACGATATACTGTATGCTAAGGCGAACTGTAAATCAAATTACGCTTAAGTCCTGAGGATACGTTACTGTCATACTGTATGCCAGAATGTTACTTATACATCTAACTGAAAATAAATGTTTTAGAATCAAAATCTTTAGTAGACAGTACAGTAATTGTCAAATTTGTTTTTACCTCATAACGATTTTCAAATATTGTAGTAGTCGAATAATCTTCCTCTATTTTTTAAACTAATATACCTGTCAGTTTATTTGACAGCTAACAACAAGTGGTATTGCTGCAGTACAAAATCATCTTTCTAACGAAAATGGACCAATTCTTGATGTAGTTTAGCAAGTTAACAAATCAGTAATACGTATCTTCTTTTGGATTAAAAGGCAGTTTATCATATAACATTTTCGTGCACAAGTTTCTTCGTCGCTGCCCAATAAAAGAGGATCGCTTGGATTTCTCATCGACTTATTCCAATTGCAGATACCATGCTTGTCACGTATCAAACTGGATGGTTGGACGGGTCAAATTAACCTACTTGGTGACAACATTAGAACATTCCTTTACTTCAGAGCTATTCAACCTTTTTTTTTTTGCATACCCAATGCCGCACCAGTCCCAAAGTAGAAGACCTTTTTTTGTAAGCAAAAGGATATTGCTCTCCATATGCACACGTGCTAGTATACCCAACATAACACATAATTGTTTATCACTACACACTGGCAACCTATCCCTAGCCAATCTTGCCATAACTATGCCTTACCGGAGATCGAGCTACATGGTTATCTGTCCCAGCAAATGACCCTCGCTGCTGCACGCATTTGCCGTCAAAGCATGATGACAGGGACTTATGCGGGATTTTTTGTGACAATTCACTCTGCTTTGCGGCACCTTTTCACTAGCTTCATGACACACAAGGGTTACCCCAGAACACCGGTTAAAAAGCACTGCTTTACTTCATTGTTGTTTAATACCTATGTTTGACATCTTAATTGCTCTGTTGCACGAATATTACTATTATGTCTAGCTATAGTTAATGCAGCCAAGAATAAACTGATTTCTTGCACTTTAATTTCTGATTGTATCATGTAACTACTAGACAACATGCCAACATGTAATTAATTTGCAGTCATTCACGGTACGTTCGTTTATATACTTATCTGCAAACGTTATCAGTGCTGGAAAACACACATTTCCAACGTTTGTAAAAAAGTCTTAATCTCTCATCGTTCATTTGCCCAGTCTACCCAGTCAAGAAAAACCGCTCGGTACTAAGACAACCAACCCATCATGCAGTCATTTGTGTGGATTGTAGTATACGCAAATATTTCGTATTTTTTCTTAAGTTGACTGACATAGCCCTCGGACTGACCAGTGGCTGACAAGTCGCTACGAACATGACAGGAGAAATGCAAAATTCTGGTTCAAAGCTTCTATTGGGCTGCATAACACGAAAATAGTGCCCACTGGAAAGGATATTTTTCTCAGGGCTTAGGACTTTTTCAATCGGGAGTTGTGTGGAAAAACCCTGAAAACCCAGCTTTTTGGGTGGCTTTTTCAGCAGTGGGTTTTGATCTGCCTTTGTTGTTTTGTATTTCTTGTTTTAATTTACTGCTACTGCGCAATTTTCTTAGTTATGTTTGTTCACAAATGGTGGTGTTTAGGTTTTAGATTGGTGTGGCTGGAGCTTCTTGGTGCAGTGATATTCATCTGTTGAGGAGAAAAGAGAAATTAGATGGAAGTTTTGCTTGGCAAGAAATGGAAAATATAGTTTGGCATCAAGCTGTCGCACTTTATGTTGTCATTCCATGCTGATGGTTGGCAAGCTTGTCGTTAATTTTTTTTATTTATTATTAAAAGTTATAAAATATTAACAATTTTTTTTAATTATTTAATAATAAATAAAATTGTTCTTGGCCCTGCTTTTTAAAACTCTTTTGAATAAAGCAAGTACAGTAACCGACATTGAGGGCAACAAAAGCACATGATGCCAGTAAACGTGCAGGCTGTTAATGTTAATCATACCTTCAACCTAATATCAATCTTCAACCACATTCCTACAACCAAAGGAATGATGTCCCATGCCCTCCAGTTCAGTAACTTTTTTTCTGTAGCTAGCGATTTACCGATGAACTTTGACCATTGCGAGTACATCCCATACACACAATAAACATTGTGAATATTTAATGAGTTTTGTGTTGAAACCAGAAGCAATTATCCATTTAAAGTGAAATCATCAGATTTTGTTTGACTTTGTTGTATTAATGCCACTTCACCACCAGTATTAGTTGTTTTCTTTCTATTGGGTTTAGTGGCTATGTTGGTAGTGTTGGACTCATTGTGGTTAGTTTGTGTTGGCGAAACTGGAGTATACCCACGAAACTGATTGCTGATTGGATGCAAACAATGATTTGTAAGACGATTGCCTCTTTGCATTGGTGATGTAGAAAGATGGGCCAGACTGAATATATAATAGTGGTCGTGTTCACAATGTATCCGTCTGCTATGGTGACTGCAGAAAATGGTATTGTTAACTGCATTGAACTGATTGTGATAAATGAGGGAGGAAAAACATTTCCCTCTTTCCCGACAGCCCTGAAATTAGTCACAAGACAGTCGGAGAGAATGTTGAAAAAGTATCATTATACAAATGCTAAAACTACCGAACCTTCTGGATTGTGGGTTGGTTCACAGTTTACTATTACATGCTTCAATATGTGTTCTCCATCAGTAAGTTGAAACGTTGGAGTGCCACTGTAGTTAGGTACATTATGTGTGCCCTTTAAAAACCACGTAGGGCGAGCAACACTTTTTAATTTGTGGTGTACAGTTGTCCGGTTCCATTCAAATAAAAAACTCTCCCCATTCATTAAGGGTTCCACTAAAAAACTTTGTTCGTTTGCTTTATTTTTCCACGGAGCAAGATTGAAGGACTGTAAAGACTGAAGAAACAGAAATAACAACAGAATGATACGTAAATTCCAGCTCCGACCAACTTTATACAAAACGACATCAGAATTGCAATGGTGGAGTCCACACATTTTCTGTGGAAGTTATTCCAGTTCGATAGGACGTAATTATTATTGCAGTAGTATACTGCTCATAAATTCAAAATGCACTTATTTAATTTTATTTTCAGTAGACGTTATTTCATACCATTTCATTTAACAATGACACTTTTCTTTTTCCATTTTGTCATCTTTGTATAATGTTAACTGTTTTTATATTGAGCTTTATTCCAAGTGGAGGTTATTCCAGTACTTTTTTCAGTAAATTGCACTGGAATAACGTCGACTGTTAGTGGACCTGTGGAAGATATTAAAATAGGTACGTTCTTCACAGTGGACCTTATTCCTTCATCTCATTATATTACCATCATGTTTTAATACTATCAACTAAAATTGTGGATTACTTTATCTAAAATTTATTGGGGTCAGCAGATGGATAATGTAGGAATATTGCTTTCCCAAATTTTACAGACCCCCAAAATACCTAATTATTAAACGAGTGGGCAACTTCTTCGTTAGTTGAATTTATGTGGACTTGACGTGCATTTGAATGTAATGTGTTAGCTTGTAAAAACGTTCAAACTGTTTTCTGAAATGCAAACATAGAAATGATTAAATTCTAAGTACCACGCTTCACAGGACTTTTTTCCCAAATGATGAAGATTATATATGTTCATCTTCAAACAGCTCTTTAACTACAAAAAATAAATCCAACGTAAATAGTGAACATTACTGAAAAAAGTAAAGTCAACACTTGCACTCAGTTATTAATAATTTTGTATGGTGCCACTATAGGATGTAAGTATCACTCTTCACAGGACTTTATTTTCCAAATGCTGAAGATCAGATATGTTCATCTTCAAACATCTCTTTAAGTACAAAAAAATAAATCCCACGTAAATAGTGAACATTACAGAAAGAAAGTAGAGTCAACACTTGCACAAAGTTATTAATAATTTTGTGTGGTGCCACTATAGGTTGTGCAAAACAAAGCTCTTTAAACGTTAATTTCTAATTTGTTTGTTGCAGTTGCAGGGGATGAACCAGGAGGATTAATTTTATTAGAACCTGGAAAGGGTAAGAACATATAAGATCATGCTTGATTACCTTTGAACAAGTATTTAGCACTGGGACAGCAGTCACTGTAAGGTGTGAACAAAAATTCCCCAACTTAAGCGAAACTTTTAATGCGGTATATCGCCAAGCTTGTTTTTTTATTCCTATCAACTAAATTTGTGTATTCATGGGTCTAAATTTGTTTTGTGAAATATCGTCTACATGTGGAATGGAGCGTAGTGTTGACGAATGCAACCACCAAATTTTTCCGACTCGTCACAAAAAAGTTAACCCTATTTTCTGAAGCACAAAGAGGAAATGGTTTAAATTGTAAGTACCACTTATCACGGGAATTTTTCTTAAAGCTTTGAAGAGCAGCTCGAAATGCTTTTTGTGCTTAGGGCTATATAATACGATTATTTTTTAGGATGGCAGCATTCGATAGAAACAGCATTTCTATGTAGCCAGTTTTGATATTCGAAAGCCTTACAGATAAAAGTACTTCTCATCGTTTGCATTAATAGATCAGCTTTACCTCAGATTTATGTATATGCTGATTAGGAAAAGGCATACATGGTATTGTCTGCATTCTAGCAAAGGCGTCGTCATTAGCTTAACTGTTGTGCGAATATTTACACTGTAACTAAATGAATCCTGTGAGCTCAGATTTTGTCACTTAGTGCTAAAACCACTTATCTTGCCCAAATTATCGTGGAATAACAAAAGCAGTACACTGCAACAATTTCAAAACAGTGCTGAAATATGCATTCCGTGTGTATGCCATGGAATTTTGACGGATTGTGTTGGTTTCTAATGCTGACTATGACATTCCTGTGTGTTCTCTAGTTAACATGTCAATTTTGTTGGTCTATGATCAAACACACAAACTTTATATTCTTTCTATTCGCCTGTCTCTAATCCAAAATTTAAAAAGTAACAACTTAAGAGACGTTCAAGAACTCCCAAAGATACAGCTTCATTTGCCTTAAAAATCGGATATCTCTTTCGCATTTTGTAAACATTACTAACGATAGAGTAAAAACCATGCAAATACATGAATTAAACAACACATTTAATTCTTGATTTACGGTGTAAAGAAGACTTAAGAAAGACCTTTTTTGGCCACACTTTACAAAAAGCCAAAACGTACTCTTTCAGGGTGGTAACTGTTTAAAATGCTCCTCTAAAGGCCAAAATTATTTTCAGATAAAAGAAAACAAATTATAAACAAATAATGGTTTTAACATCACTTAATGTCAAAGGTAACTCGGTTCCGACAATGAATAATATAAACACATTGAATATATTTTTTTTACATAAAATGTCTAAGATGACTCGCTTTATTTAAACTATGCAGGTGTCATAGAGGGGCAAAGATACTTATTTCCATATAAAATCAATTTTAACACAATAATACATTTTATGTATGTAATTTAGTTGAGGCTTGCTTACTTGTGTTCCTTATCTCCCAATGAATTTCTTTTGAGACACGCAAATGTCCTGTTAAAAATTCTGTTGAAGTACAAAATTTAAATCATGCAAATATAGTGAACGTTATTGAAAGCAATCGGTCGACACGATTTGAACTCAGTTGTTAGCAATTTAGAATGTTATCAATATATTCCATAAAATAAACTCTTTATTTGCTAATTTCGTATTCGTTTGTTCAAAACGCAACTAATGAGCAAGGTGGAGACTTAATTTTATTAAATACAGAGAAGCGTTAAATTCCATAAGAAAAAGGTTGTTTACTAATGATTCTAAACATACTTTTAGCACTGCGGTAGAAGTTACTGGTAGGTTTGACCTCAGACACCCTGGGTAAAACAAATATTTTGATGTAGTATACCGCCTCCATTTAAAAAAACTATTAACTAACTCCGTGCCTTCCTGGATAAGGATGCAAAAGTTTATTGTTTATTGAGGTGTTAAATTGTTGAATTCCGAACAGCATGCGGAATGGACAGTATAAGCATAATTTTAACGAATGCTTTCCAAAATTTGCCGTATCAACAAAATAATGTTATTATTAAACGAAGTAGCGATTTTTTCATTAGTTGACTTTATGCAGATTCCGTTTGCATTTAAACATAACATGCTTGCTTGAAAAACGTCATGTTGTGAAACATAAACAGAGAAAGGGTTAAATTACAAGTACCACTTATCACATGATTTTCTTCAAGTGGTGAGGTTCAGATTTAAATGATTTTCAGTTTGTGCTTAGGGCTGAAAATTATATTTATTATAAAGAGGTCGGGCATTCATTAAGAGGTAGGTTCGTTAAAAAGCAACGTTTCTATGTAAAGTTTGATATTCCACAGCGGTACTGACAAGTGTAAACCTCATTGTTTGCGGTACTAGCTCAGAGTTAACCAGAATTTACTAAGAGAAAGGACTTACACAGCATGGTTTTTCATGTTAGCAAAGACCCTGTTGTGTTTCATATAGTTGTGCGGATGTTTTGTGTTGACACTACAGGAATTCTGTAAGCTGAGCTCTCGTCATTTAGCATTGACGTCACATTGTTTCCTAGGTGATCGAGGAATAACAATAGCAGTAAATTGCAGTCATACGTAAACAATACTGAAAGATGCATTTGGAGCATGCCATGGGAGATTTGGAGACATCTACTGGTTTTCTAAACCAAACTAAGAGATTCATCTACGCCCTTTTAGTTGCCATACCAAGTTTGGTGGGTTTACGATCACCCTTTTACACTTGAACAGACAGATGAATAAACAAATAACACACAAACTCGATATTCACCTGATCCTTATGCAAAATTTTAAAAAAGTAACTAATAGTGACGAAATAAACTTTCACTGCTGCAGTTTGATTTACCTGCAAATTCGGAATCTAATTCGTATTTTTTGACATTGTTAACGAGAGAGAGTTAACACATTGAAAAATCATTAAGTCAAAAGACCATTAATTTTGTTTACATGCCTTACAAAAAAAACTAAAAAATAGCAATGTTTAACTGTTTTTTATAAAAACCAAGAAATAAGGTCACGTTCAGCTTTCAGGGCTGTAAAAACTTTAAACTTCTTCTTACGGACCAGTTTATTTTTAACTAAATAAATGTGAAAGGCGTTTGCCCGTTTGATCTATTATTTGATTGTCAATTAAATTTGTAATTTTATCTATTTTACCTTTTAAAATTTACCAAAGAGTATGAATCAGTATTTGTTGAAGAAATGTCGATTCATTCTTGGAGTTTCTCATAGACGAATGTCCATTTTACTGTGGCAAATGTTCACTGACTCCATCACAATAGATCTGAGAGGCTGATACACCAAAATATATTTAAAACCGAAGAAAATATTAATAAAAGATGTAAGTGGTTATGCATGTGAGTTTGTTACCGGGAATCTAATATACCTTATTTTTGGTGGTTATGTTAAGACTTTTTTTTGTTTTCCGAACAGATGGTTTGCCAGGTGTAGTTAACATTTTGAGATTGGGTGCAGAGAAAGAAAGTGAAGTAATTGTATGCGAGCCGAGAAGTTTCCTAAACTTTTCGTTGCTTCTTTAAATTATGGCATGCTAATAAAAAGTTGAGTAGCTTGAATTTTTTAGTAGTAGGCTTAAAAACTTTTATTGATTGATCAAATTTGCCAGGAGATGGAGGAAAATCCATTCTCGATGTGTTTTTGCAAGATGTACGCAGTATCTAGTTGTAGCGAGGCTTTATCTGTATTGTGATCATACATTCTGCATATCTCTTTGATACTACATTCTGCTTGCTTCACAAATGAAGTAATTTGTATTGATCTCGTGGTATACATGGGGTTGGTGTAAAGGGTTGACTCAACCATGTTGTTTGTGTTGATAATAACTACAGCATCAGGAAAAGAAATAGCATTATTTTTGGCCAGTTCCGTAGTGTAGGACAAGGAAAGATGGTAGGAGTTTAGAATCTTAAGCATTTTTTGTAAAACGTATCACATCTCACAATTCAAACCTAAAAAAATAATGACAACACCAATTCATTAGTACAACACAGACAAGACAGAGCACACGCCAAACCTTAAAAACATGTTAATTTTACTTTAAGAAAAACAGCATCGAGCCAAGCAGGGCCTTTTGTGTACTTTTCTGTTAACAATCGATAATGCCTGACAACAAGCTTAAAATGAATACATCCCTTCGGTTCACAAGTTAGGTGGTTCTAATTTTACAAAAGAACAATTGGAAATTACTAGCACGGAACTTTCAGGAAACACGAGCCTCTGAACTTCGAAAAACAATCGGATTTGTTTTATATTGAACCTTTTCCTCCTCCTCACCTTGCTTAATTTAGGAGTTGCCATTATTTTTGACGTATGAGTTGCTGAGTGTATACGTAGGCATTCCTACAAAAAGTTGTAACAGATATTTTTATGAACTGCCATAAATTTTTCTTTGCCAGTTTGCTGTGTGGGTGTGGAATGACCTTCCTGATGAATTTGCAACTTACCGTTAAATGGGGCTCTTAAAGCTAGGCAGAATCATTTTTATTTCATGAAAATGTTTTAATCTGACTCCGTGGTCACCTTATATTGTCTTATTAGTTTATTCCCAACCTGCTCGTTGTAGGCTATTTAAAGTCTATGCTGAGAAATATTAGACGAATATTGCTCCTTCCAGTCGTTCCATTTGGTACCGCAATAAAGTTTACCTACCTGCCTACGTACTACCTACCTACCTCCCTCCCTCAATATCTTTATCTATATATCCATCCATGGGTGTTTGAGGTAACCGGTACTTTTAAGATGAACTGCCATAAATGGAACACAACAGGATAATTGGCTATGACATAAAGCGGTATGATTCTTTAAATTTTGCCCCATTAACTCAAACAACAACATTGCATAACAGCGGCATAGTGGTGGCTATTCACCTGCTATGTAATTATATCTCTTTTCACAAATGATGTTACACTGCAACACGTATCTCAAGCCAATATGGCTGAAAACAAAGATTAACACGATATTCAGATGAAGTGCAACAGGAAAAAGGACAGCAAACAAATCACGTCCGTCCTGAGACTGACTCTATGAAACCTTTGTCAATCAATGTCCTACCCATTTCTACTCAACTTCTAAAAGCCCTGTCGTGAATCACTCGCCTCAGCCCATCAAAACACTACAAATGATGGATTTGTTACTCTCATGTAGGGATTGCAACCGTTAGAAAAGAGACAGGAGGGATACTGAAATTCACACTCAGGAAGTTGTTTCTCTTAAAGAAGCTACCAAACTGCCTACCACCCCAGGACAAGACATGTTTTGAGTGAACCAAACTATTTAGAGCAACCTGATGCTAGCATTAATAATACATCCATGCAAATTTTGTTAACGCTCTTCAACCTTCTACAAGAAATGACGACACCTCTCATCTGATCCGAACGTCCCTGGGTTGTGAGAAGGTTTATTAACTACGGACAAAACATCCATAATACTCTTCCTTTTGTGTTACTACAAATGAGAAATGTGGGGACATTACCGTACTCGAATGTTTGGACACAAAAAGCTAAAGTGATGCTTTTCCAGGGACAACAACAACAAATTCAGCATATTGCTTAACTCAGCTGTTTCTAATGGATCAAACACATCATTCTAGCAGAAAACCTCAACTTTGAACAGGAATGATCAAATTACTATTGATCTTTTTCTCAAGCCAGAAAATATCTCAAAAAAATATCTGTTGTTTTGACAACGTTTCTTTGCAACAAAAAAAAACCTACCTAGGCTGACGAAATGTGTGATGAGTAAAGCCGTGGAATTCTTCTATTAAGTGAAGGTGGTGCAAAACTGAAATGGGAACGAAAGTGACGACTGTACCCAACTACTGAAGTTTACAGATGAAGAAAATAAATCCACAGAGGAGGAAACGCCAAATGAGCAAATTCAATGTAATTTGCATGCGCCCAAATCTCCAATACAGGAAACCACAACACTTTTCTCCCTGTCATATTACCAAAAACTTCTTCTTTCTCATAATCACCTATTTCAATGCTAATAGTTTTCACTCTCAAACTAGATTTCATTGGTATCGCCAACGTGCACCTGTCCCACTTAATTGATTTAGCTTCCATTGCAATTAAAAATATACTATTATTTGGTGTAACAGGAGAGGCAGAACACGTGGGGGCTCTTTGTGTTAAATCTGACATTCCTTCGAAGTTTTCCGTAACAAAGCTGATCAGACCGGAGAAAGAGAAACACTTTAATGCTGTCTCAAATTACACATTTCTGTCTCTCTCAAAATCGGCTGCAGCTGTTATCGCATCCTCATTTCTTAACAATGCTCCATATTCATTAGCCGGAATGTTTTTCTGCACTAAACCACGCAGTGGATTCCCTGCCTTGAACCCCCGCTCTTCTTCTTGGTGGCTTCAACTTCTCCTCTATTATTTGGAGCGATCTCTTCACTACTCAGTCCGAAAATATTGCTTCACAAGAACTTCTTGAATACCTTCAAAATCATGAGTTTTACCAACCTGTTTTGCACCATACTGCACATCGTTCTAGTCAGAAACATAGTTTACTTAACCTCATCATTGAAACTCCGTTCACTTCCGTCCTCCATTCTGCTCTTCTAATCCTGAGTGGTCATGAAGTCTTGTCTTTCAAACTGAAATGAATTTCTGTATTACCAATCCAACTCACACCCGTCTTAATTCAGCGGCTGTTTACTGATGGGTCGAAGTCAGACGCTGGCGTGGCTTGTGCTTGTGTTTGTAAGGGAGTGACGGTTGCCCATCGCCTTCCATCAGGCTATTCTGTGTTTTCTGCAGAGCTTTTGGCTCTCGGTTTGGCGGTGGAATGGATCCTTGGCCTTCAGGGCACGCATTTCATTAGCGATTCCATGAGTGCCCTGGAGTCCTTGGCGAATTACAGTCCTCGGAACCCCTTGACACAACGTGTCCAAGCTTTGCTTTCCCGCTTGCCTGGCCAGCGGAAAACCGTGCTTTTCTGCTGGATCCCGGGCCATGTTGGGATAGGTGGAAATGAGCAAGCGGATTCTGCAGCAAAAGGGGCCCTTTCTGGCCCTCTCGGTAGGGATCTCAGGCTTGTTCCCTCGGACGCTTTTCCAACTCTGCGTCTGAGGTTACATGCTTTTTGGCAAGCCTCGTGGGATGGACAGGACGGCAATAAATTACGAGCTATTAAAGGCACTGTTGAGGAATGGCCCTCGGCGTGTCGCCGCAGTCGCCGTGAGGAGGTGGTGTTGGCCCGTTTGCGCATTGGTCACACTCGACTTACTCACTGTTTCCTTTTGCGGGGGGTTGACCCTCCTGAATGTTACTGGTGTCGGCGGCCACTTACGGTCCGGCACTTCCTTGTTGATTGTTGCCATCTTGATGGTTTTCGTCGTCGTTTCCATCGTCCGCATGACATTGTGCGTCAATTGGGCGATAAGTCTGTCCTCCTGTCCGGTGTTTTTCAATTTTTGCAGGAGGTACAGATGTATGACAAGATTTAGATTAGGGGTTTGAATAATATCTCTGTAATGTGTGGTGCAGTGGCAACCCGGAACACTGCACTGTGACTGAGGTTGGCGCTAATGACCAAGCTGTCGACGCGCCATTAAGCCTCAATCCCCCCCCCCGTCTTAATTATTGGAAAGCTAACTATTCTATGATTAACGACTGGGCATTGATTGGGGCTATGGAGGTGAAGGCTTTGGTGTCACAGCACAATTTGACAATCTTTCAATTCTTTTTACGTGAGTTCATTGAAAACTTTATTCTTTTAATTACTTCTTCTCAAAATACTAACACTCTATGGTCGACATAACGTTCGCACATCTATCAATAGGTAAAAAAGCTTAAAAACTCTACAGGAACCTACCTACTCCTGCTAATTTTGAGGCTTTCAAAAATGCCGGGAACAGAGCTGTTAGCTCTCCAAAGAATGCGTAATATTTTTGAAAATTAAATTAACCTCAGAACAAACAATCAGCCAAATTCCTTTTCTCCGTTTTGGACCATATATAAAATCTAAGGCCACTAATCGCATTACTCGTAATGATGCGACCATTCTCCTACAAGATCATGATTAATTTTGCTCTGCTTTTAATATCTTTTTTGCTTCTAGCATGCGGTCATATGCACTTCCATCAACATTTACTAGTAACCTGTACAGGGAGATTAGATTCTCCCCAATCGACATTGTAACTCAGCTATCCCTAACACAAGGTGAGACCCATGACAGAAATTTCAAACCCACAAATACATGAAGACACTTGATTTAATTTTAGGCACATACACCTCTTATTGGTTTTCGTCACAATACATAAACCCTTTATTAGGGAGATGATGAGACAACAATCAACACATTGAGACCATCTATGTGTCTCATCATCTCCCCACTGAAGGTATTGCTAATTGTGACCAATGTCAAAATAAATCAAGTGTTGTCATGTACTTGTGGGTTCTGCAATTACTGCCAGGAGACGTGCCTTTTGTTAGCTACCTCTTGCCGAAGTTTTCAAGCCTGTTGTGGGACTGCATGTCAACATCGATTCGTCGTAGAGTCCTGACTGTAACGCCCCAGTGTTTCTCAAAAAACTGTGCTGCTTCTCTTTCGTTTCCATTTTTTACAAAATATCAGCATCTCATTTCATAATTGCACTTTTCCAGCCGTGTGGAAAGAAGCAAATATCACCTCATTCATAAGAATGGGTTTCATCATGAAGTCAAAAATTACCACCCTATAAATCTGATTTCTGTTGGTTCACAAATTCTTGAACCTTTGTTCACATTGACCTTCTGCTAAATTGCTTCGAACTCTACATTTTACTCGCTTTGAGACATGGTTTTCTCCTTGGGTGCTCAACTTGCTGAGCATTTACAATACTTTCAATGAGTTTGTCCATGCAGGGATGCCCTGTGATTTAATCTTTCTTGATTTCAAAAAGGGTTTGCTCTGTGCCCCACATCAAATTAATTGAGCAGTTTTCTTTTCAAAATATTCCTCGACCTTTGGTTTCCTGGATTCATTAACACCTAGACTCGTCGTCAATGTGCGTCCATCCATGTGGTATCAAATGACTGGCAAAGCATTACTTCTGGGGTTACTCAAGAGTCTGATTCTGGTACCCTTCTTTTTAAGATCTAGCTGGCTGACTTGTCAAAGAACCTTTCTTCTAAAAGGCTATACTGATGACTTAAAATTTAACTCTCCTTCTTGTCTTCATATTACTTTATAGGAAAACTTAGACTGCATCCTTAGTTGGGCAAATCCTGAGAAATGTTAACCCACCATAACTCAATCCTGAGAAATGTGTTACTCTGCATTCCAGACACAATAACTCTTGCTATACTTACTTAAATCTTTCACACATCTCATTCCATTTTTATTCTCAATTCTTTACAAAGTGTTCCTGCGAACAGTTCTCGAATACTGTTCAAAAGTAATCAAGCCTTGTTGCCGGTTGTTTCTTTCCAGTTTAGAAAAGCGTTAACGAAACTTGACTAAATGGTCTTGTTCCCTTAGGCATCTTCCATACCAGAACCGTTTATAATGCCTAAATCTATCAACTGTAGAGATTCGTCTCAAACGTGGGCATGGGACTTATCAAACTCTAAACCAATTCTGTGGCATCAAGCCTTCGGACTACTTGTGTTATGTCTTTACAAACACTAGAGGCTACGCTCCCACCTTAACATTCAGGGAGAAAGTTTCAAAGAGGGAGGACTCCTTGGATATGATTTACTCAAGGAGTCCTCCCTCTTTGGAATTTTCTCCCTGAATATATAACTACTGCAGTGTCTTTGAACTATTTCAAGGCAGGCTTAGATCAATTCTTACAGTTGCCATTGTTTATTTTCTTTTCTTATGGGGGGGGGGCGGGGCAGGGCTCGTTTATGTTAGCCTCTGGCTCGGTGCCATAATTTTACTTTATTTTACTTTAACACTGTTAGTGTTAAACTGTTCTTAGTAGCTATACGAATGTTTTTATTGTTCCATTATTTGTTTAGACCGATTAATGTTGTGTAACTCGGGAGAAGTTCTGATTTTAATTAGCACAAGAACTGATTTAGTTGCCACGTGAATGCCATTTATAATTAAGTATAGAGGTCAACTTGCCTTGACAACTAAGCCTTGCAAAACTTTAATTTGTTAAAATTTAAAATGTAAGTACTAGCAACAACTACATTTTAAGTTATAAAAATGTAAAATTGGTTAATTTGTTCGACTTCACGACTAGGCCATAAAGTCTAGACATTAAGAAACAGAATAGACTTTTGGAAATCACATAGTTCGATTGTTGTCGCTAAACGTTTTATCACAGTGAAACAGTAATACCGACCCCAAATGCTGAAGTTTGTGGGCCTATATCCATTCCGGTGGAAACTATAGCCAGGACTACTGACAAGATTACCCAGGCCTAGTATAAACTGGGTGTCGGGCTGATATCCTTTTTTATGGATGTGCGTCAAAACAGCGCAGTAATAGCAGCATGCGACAAAACCGTATTCGATGAAGTTTAGAACTTTGTCAATGCGCTCCTCAGATCATAGTACAAAGCTAGTGCTCCACAATTTCTACACACCTACGACGTTTTTTTGTGCTGATGAGGGAGGCAGAGGAGAGGGGGAAGCGAGCTTGAGCGCTTGTTCTGTCGTACTTATTTAGGCAAAAAGAAAAATTTGGCCAAAAAATTGTTTTAAAACGAGATGGTCTGGGCTCTCGGTACAAAATAACAATTTTGAAGTAAAAAGCTAAGGGAAGTGAAGTAGGTGATGAACAAGGAAAAATTACGCATCAATAAAAATACGTAAAACTAACATATTGGATAAAAATAAAATCAGACTTGCAACGGAAAGTTGAGGTGAGTTTCACGTTTTCATAACGTTCAACTAAATTTGTAATTATATTTTTATTTACCTATTCCTATTTACCGTCATATTGTCTGTACTGTTGTATTGTCTTCCTATCTGCAGTTTGAAAGCAACCAATTCCCCCCCCCCCCCCCGGCATCCTCCATCAGCATAAAAAATTGGTTTTAGTTGATTGTGAAAATTGTGGTGCATTAATTTTCTTAGCTGCTTTGATGTGAGGAGAGTACTGATAATTATTCTCGAAACGTCACTGTTTTAAACAACTTGTTGCTGCACTGTTTTGTCGCACGCTGTTTTATCCAAGCTATTTTGTCGTCATGCTATTATGTCATTACACTGTTTTGTCGCGAGCTGACGTGTCATGTGCTGTATTGTCACCGAGCTGTTATGACGTCGCTGTGGTGTTGTGCGCCGTTATTACCGTGCTGTTTAGGTGGGATACCCTTTTTTTATCACTACTTTACTTTTGTGGACGTACAACAAAGAAGAAATGCAAAATGGACAGTGGTTGGTCTGCTTAGGTGATTGACAAGTTGAAGTCGAAATTCCACGGGCATCTCCAGGTTCCAGGCTGGGCAGAGATTGTACCATTTGTGTCCTGTGTTGGCAGCCCTTTCTATGGGGTTTAAAAGTTCAACGTTTGATACACAATTTCTTGCTGAGGCATTTAAATCAACGCTTGATATTTATATCACACAGTGAAGAAATTGTAGACTATCCATCACCCAAACATTAAGTAGTATTGTGTACTGAAACTTACAAATTTGCTGTTAATGTACTTCTGCTCTGGTAGTACAGCAACAGTGATGAAGAGGTGAAGCAACGGTATCACATATTTTCAAGTTTCTAGTTAAAGTACAGTGTGTCTGTACCGATAGAACTTACTTTGAAAATGAGCAAGTGTTAAGGCACGGTTGACAGATTTGTGTACAATTTCTTGAGTATGTACGTAAACCACAGCAATGCAAATATGAGTTTATACTTAAGTAATACCTGTTACATAAAAGAAGATGTACTCTATTGGTTTTGGTACCACAGAGATTTAAGAAACCTCAGATTTAAGAAATAATCCACAATTTGTTTAACTTTTTTACACTAAGGTACGAATGCACCAACCAACCGCACTGCAGTGTAACTGAGGTTCATGATAATGACCTTGTTGTCAACACGCCATTAAGGTTCCTCCCCCGACACACCATTGATTTTTTAATGCCTAATAGATTTTTTTATATTACAGATGAGGATGTTGATGGTAGTAAAGCAGTTGATGAAGAAGAAGGTGAATTGGATCTGATGGAAGGTAAGTTATGAGTGAATAGTAATGTGGCATACTTCGTAATGAAATAAATATTCAACATCTTGTCAAAAAAAACATGAACCTTGTACTGTTAGCCTCCTATTTCTGGCACTTAGACCTATTTGAATATTCATTCTCCTGATATGATGTTGCACATCGTCACCCTTACACAGATTCAAGTTATAGGTAAAATTGGTTAGTTGGCTGGTAGTCCAGTGCAGTTAGCTCATTTTTTGAAGAAGTTTGGAAAAAATTCCCATATAGATGAAACTCGGCAGATATGCCCAGAAATACTCCCGGTGTAACATTCTACAAGTACCCTAACATCCCACTGGAGCTTTCGCCGCCATTTTGAAAAAATGGCCGCCGCTGGCTACCAAATATATATTTCCTTAAATATCGCATGAACTATTACTCCTACCAAATATTTGATAGAGACGTAAATTAAAGATAACAAAAAACTCTACAAGAATGGTCCTTCAGATGTTTGTGTTAAAACAAAAAATTTTTTTTTTTGCAATGTACCGGTTTACTGAAAACATGTGATAAATTTTGAAAAAATGGCCACAGCCGGCTACTACATTGTCTATTTTCTTAAATATCACTTCTACCGAAAATTTCATAGAGACCTAAATTAAAGATAACAAATATCACACCAAGAAAGGTCCTTATGATGTTTTCATTATTTGCATTTTTTTGCAATGTACAGGCTTACTGAACGCGCGATAAATTTTGAAGAATGGCCGCTGCCGGCTACCAAATTATCTATTTAGTATGGTTGGGGGAAGGGGGGATAAAAAATTTCACATCTAGCTACCAATTTGTCTCTTTGGTTTCAGCTAGTACATGGGTAGAGGAGTCTAAAAACGTCACAAATGTTCACATATGGTCACAAACAGTTTTTTGGCTGTAACTCTTTAACCGTAAACAAATCAAAAGTGTAATGTGAAGCAAAAACGATCAGCACACATAAGGGATACACAACTTTTACGTAAAAACAACCCTTAACCCCAAAATCGTATTTAAAGTATATCACCCTTAATTTGCTCGAAGACTCCTTTTTTCAATTGATTGTTATAGTGATTTTCGTGTTCGAAGTGTTCCTGCGAGCCATCTAATAGCCCAAAATGGACATGATTAGGATTTTTTGAAAGACAGGGATCTATTATTTCCATCAATCTTAACCGAAATTGTTTAGATTAGATAGGAACCGTCCTACGCCCATTTAATAGTGAAGAGGTAATGGCATAACGGCTAAAGTCTACGGTGATTTTCGAATTCAAAGTGCTCTTGCGAGCCCTCTAATACCCCAAAATGAACATGCTTAAGATTTTATGAATGGTAGGAATCTATTATATCCGCGAATCCTAACCGAAATTGTTTAGCTTAGATACAAATATAAATATGACCGTTACAACAGCACTTTGAAATTGAAACTAGCCGCTACACCATGCGTAGGACTGTCCTTATCTAACCTAAACAATTTCAGTTAAGATTGATGGAAAGAATAGATCCCCACCTTTCACAATATCCTAAGCATGTCTATCTCGGACTGTTAGAGGGCTTGCAAGAGCACTTTGAATTCGTAAATCCCCACACGCTTTCGCCGCTACGCCGCTACCTTTTCACCTTTAAATAGGCGTAGGACGGTCCCTATCTAAGGTAAACAATTTTTGTTCGGATTGATGTAAAGAATTGATCCTCACCTTTCAGAAATACCTAAGCATGCTCACTTTGAGCTATTAGAGGGCTTGCAAAAGCGTTTGAACACGAAAATTCCTATAACAACCAACTGAAAGAAAGAGCTTTTGACCAAATTAAGGGTGATATACTTCAAATACGATTTTGGGTTTAATGGTTGCTTTTAAGGAAAAGATGTACATCACTTTTGAGTCCTGAACGTTTTTGCTACACATCGTACTTTTGATTTATTGGCGATTAAAGAGTTACAGCCAAAAAAATCATTTTTTTTTTTGGGGGGGGGGGGTGCATGACAAATTGTGACCCGAGATTTTTAGACTCCTTTACCCATGTAAGAACTGAAACCAAAGATGCAAATTGATTGCCAGATGTGAAACTTTTTCAGGCCCACCCCAATAACTAGATAATTTGGTAGTCGGGCAGCAGCCATTTTTTCAGAATTCCTCACGTTTTCAGTAAACCAGTAAATTGCCAAAAAAAATTGGTCTTAACGAAAACATCGCAAAGACCCTTCTTGTAGAGGTTTTTGTTATCTTTAACTTACGTCTCTATACAATTTTTGGTAGGTGTAATAGTCTGTGCAATGTTTAAGTAAGACTTTTAGTGTGTTACTCGGGCAGTATTTTTTGACATAGCTGCTATGTTTCATTTTTATGGGAATATTTCCTGACCTAAAGTGCTAAACCGAACTATGGGTGCTTCGTTGGATGGTAGTTTACATCACTTACGGAATAAGGAAAGTTTAAAATTGGAGAAGGAAACGAAAGGTAAAAAAAGGGTTCGAAGAAGGTAAATTAAACCGGATTGTGTTAATAGTTTTGGCTTTTTTTTGTACTTTCTAAAATGTTGAATATTTTAATGTTATCGTTAGCTTCAGAATGTCACATTTTCCTGGTGAATCTTCTACACCACAAATGCTTTGCAATTGTTCTGATCCAAGAGAGGGATTTGACTCTGACTAAGAAATAACTAAAGAGAGACATGGTTTGTCAAGAATAGCTCACCAACTTTTGACATCTGCCTAAAACAATCATCTTTATTACCTAAAGGTAGAGAACATCTCGCAGTTAAGAACAGTCGTATGTTAGATCCAAGCTTTCTTAATATTGTTGAGTATTGTTGCCTACCAAACAACATTAAGCCATTAAGCCACAATTCCCCCCCCCCTACCAAACAAATCTAAGCCCAGGTTTAAGGGCAAAGACAGCTTATGCATTAGTTTGTAAATTTGCATATTCTTAGCAATTTATCTGGATAAGAATATCTGGTAATAAGGTGTAGTGATATAAAATCGAAAGTTGTGAGAGCGAAATTTATTGACAGGAAAAGTTAACTTTTTTAGCGTAGCAACTGGCCAAAAGTTTATTTCAATTGGGTTATGTTTTCAGGGTCCACTTCAGCCTCAAAATTTTAGCTATGGTTTACATACAAAATCAACGACATGTTTAATTTATTGGGTTACATTGTTGAAGTTGTCAAACCCTTGAGCGACTTCATTAAATCCACTATGTTACCAGATCTACCAATAATTATAGTGGATGACTTTAATACGGCACTTATTGAGTGGAAAGATGCCAGATCAAATATTGCTCCTGTAAGTCACATCAAATCAAAAACCAAAACTGGTAAAAGGGGCCGCCAAGTTCCGAATGGTTTGGCCCTTTAAAGGAGTGATATCATCACACCAAAACATTCGCACCGACATTCACACCGATTCGCACCGTTCGCAACATTTGCACCGATATCATCACACCAACATTCACCAAACATTCGCACCGACTAATAATTCGATGGTTAAATGAAAATTTGAACATTGCTACTTTCGGTAGCAATGTTCAAGTTTTCATTTAACGTCCAAAGTATTATTCAGTGCGATTAAGTTAGCAAATGTATTGGTGTGTTGATATCATTCCTTTGAAAGGCCGAACCATTCGGAACTTGGCGGCATTAGGGGGAAAATGCGATATGGCAGGGACAAACCCACACCCCGGAAGTGACGTCATAGGTCAGGTGACACGAAGTGACGCCATCCAAGATGGCGGCGCCCATGCGCACCAGAAGTGAGGCCAAATCCAAGATGGTGGTGCACATGGGAACCGGAAGTCCAAGATGGCGGCACCCATGGGGATCGGAAGTGCAACCATATCAAGATGGCGGCGACCATGAAAACCGGAAGTGGACCCTTTTCATCAATCTGGAGGAGGGGCAAAAGCTATTTTTCAAAGTTGGCGGTGCCCACACGAACTGGAAGTGATGTTACAACCAAGATGGCAGCGCCCACGCAAAGCGGAAATGATGTTGCAGCCAAGATGGCGGCGCCCAAGCAGAGCGGAAGTTTCCAAGATAGCGGCGCCTTCCCATACCGGATGTGACGTCATACTGGTATACTATTTAGCACCCCCTAGGACCGGGTATACTATTTAGCACCCACTGAGAACGGTTATACTGTTTAGCACCCCGTAGGTCCTGGTAGCACCCTATAGGACCGGATACACTATTTATCCCCCATGGACTGGGTACACTGTTTAGCACCCCCTAAGACTGGGTACACTATTTAGCACCCCCTAGGACCGGGTATACTATTTTGGTGCCTAAAATGACCTTGGTTAAAAATTTCAAGGTGCAAACTAGCCAATCGTTAATTTTGGGGTTCCAAATTTGGAATTTGTTTTTCTTCCCAATTTAAAAAAAAGCAATATCATGGATTCCTGTTCAATTATTATTTCCGGCAAAGACTCTGATTTGAGAATTAATCTAAACACTTCAATTCATTTAGACTAAAGTTACGAATTGGCTCAGCTTAATTTAGACACGTACAACAGCATCCACAACATCACCTCGAAAAATAACGAAATTTAGTACACTACCAATGCTGGTGTCACCTGGCAGAAAGTGTTAGTCACCCCGGGGGCTTACGAAATTGAGGATTTGAATAAATTTCTCAAGTCGGTGATAGATGCGAATGGTCACAACAAGGATGCCATTACGATTCTTCCGAATCTAAACACTTTAAGCACCAACTTGATAATTAACGATCTGAGTTATGGAATATCTTTTTCGGGTGACAAGAGTTTGGCTCCAGTCTTGGCGTTTGACTTAGGCAACTATGTGAGAAGTCGAGAGAGTCAAAATACCGTCGACATTATGAGCATCAATACAATTGTTGTACACGTTGATATCGTAGGCAATTCGTACCTAAATAACGACACTCAGCCCACTTAATACTCCTTTTATCTCAATTCCCCGCTCGGTTTCAAAATCATAGAGTCCCCTCATAATTTAATTTACCTCCCGGAGACTACAAAATTAATCAGAAATATAAGAGTTTGGCTCACGTCTCAGACAAACGAGCCGTTGTATTTAAATGGTGAGACACTCACGGTTATTCAAACCCCTAATCTAAATCTTGTCATACATCTGTACCTCCTGCAAAAATTGAAAAACACCGGACAGGAGGACAGACTTATCACCCAATTGACGCGCAATGTCATGCGGAAGATGGAAACGACGACGAACACCATCAAGATGGTGACAATCAACAAGGAAGTGCCGGACCGTAAGTGGCCCGTAAGTGGACCGTGAGTAACATCTCTGTAATGTGTGGTGCAGTGGCAACCCGGACCACTGCACTGTGACTGAGGTTGGCGCTAATGACCAAGTTGTCGACGCGCCATTAAGCCTCAATCCCCTCCCACACTTACGGTGCGTCTTCATTTGAGATCTAAATAAAAAAGGATACGATGCTCGTGTTTGGAAAAACGTTAAAGGACTCTTTTTTTTAATTTTAACTCTAATAATAAAAAAAACAAAAGGTTTGGTGCCAAGAAATAAAGCTTTCATCAAATTTATAACAACTCCCAGTAAATGAGCGTAGTAGAAGATTACTTAAAAATCAACGAACCTTTGGTGTACGATTCATCGGTCGAATCATACACTTACCATGAATACAATCCTGTTGTTGGCACCAATCTCAACAACGTACATTTGGAAATCCGCATACACATAGAAAACCAAGATTTATTTCTGCACGTTGCCAACAGTTACCTCCTGATTAAAGGAAGGTTGCTGAAGAACGATGACTCGGCTTACGCAGATGCTGATGTAGCCGCGTCGATTATTAATGCTCCCATGTTCCTGTTTTTTAATATCAAATACCATCTCGGTGATAAACAAGTCGACGAGTTAAATTATCTGGGGTTCTGTACTTTAATAAAGGAACTTTTCACTTACGGTTTGGCCGCGCAACCAGCTCTGCTCGGCCGGTGCTGGGCGGTGGATAGTGCGGCTTCAGTCGCTGCCGAACTAACCAAAAACTTGGGATTCAAACAGCGGCACACGTCCATCATCATTGAAACGACTTCCAAAGGAAGCTTTACATTCGCCATACCGTTGAAACACGTCATGTGATTTTTCGAAAATTACGATAGGCTAATCTACGAAACTAAACACGTGCTAACACTCGTGCGAGCGAGCGATATGAACACCATCTTCAAAGCCGCAACAGCGGCTAATGGTAAAGTCCTTCTAAATAGCATCAGCTGGATCGTTCCACATGTCACTGCCTCGGACAAGCAGAAACTTTAACTCTACAATCTCATCGGCCATGGCGCGTTCGTGGATTTAGGATTTAGGCACTGGCATTACGATAGCTGTGTGTACCCACTTTTTTAACCATGCCCGTCCCTTGTTTCTCGAGGTTTCCCCAAATCGGACTGATAATAGACCTGTACTTGGTGCTGCGACTAGATTTGGGTTAACGAGTATTTGTGTTGTTGTTGTGATAAATAGCGTTAGTATTTTTTAACATGGCCGTGTAAGCTGCTTTAACTTATGGTTTGAGGGAAGTTTCTTTCAAGTCTTGGAAAACTAGCACATTCCAAAGCCTGCGTCTCCCCGGGTATTGCTGCCCCGCGACCACTACGTCATTCTTAAAAATTTTAACGACTTTATTACCAACAGTCAGCTAACCTTTTATCCTGTCATACTGTAACCCGAAAACTGGTCTGTATCCTTGGGATTTTCGAAAAATTGTATCAAGAAATATTTACCAATGTCTCCAATATTCTGACCAGGTAACAAACTATCGAGGGACCTTAGAGTGTCTATGTTAGGGATTTCTGGCGGGGTAGAAATGTGCCCTACTTGTGCCGCAAAATATGTAGTGGTGAGTTTAGGACAAGTGCTCGTAGTTGCGTATTCTGTTTTGGACTCGGGAGGAATTCTCGTTATAGGAGCTTGAGTAGCTGGAATTGAATATTCGGCGCGACTGAAATCGAGAGGAGTTGACAATGTCTTCTCACTAGGAGTAACAGCTTGGAAAGGGGACGGTGATATGCCCAATAATTCGTAATAATCCTCGTCACTTTCTTCCTCTTTGAAAGCTTTAATCGGTTTAGTTTGCGTGACTAGAGTGTTTTTACTCGGCATAGTTTGCGTGGCTGCGCCGAGGACTGGTCTCGGTTTCAAGGTGGTTACTACTGGTTTAAAAAATTCTTGTAGCAATTCTTCTTGTTCTCTCTCCCCAAACGTTGATTTAAAAACTTTTTAGGTAAACGTCTTTTGAGTTTTCCGATTTCTCGTTTTGTCTTCATTCTTCTATTTAAAAGGTAAAAATGAATATTTATATCTGCCTTCGTTTAACGTTTTGTTTATTGATAAAAACCCATAAGGCTTTTTCCAAAAATTTTGACACAACGTTTTAAAGTCTGAGAATTCCATGTCAGGGCCAACGTGGTTTTCATAAACGGGTTTCAAATTTAACTTATCCACGGGGAAAAGGATTAGTAAATTTGCATTGTCTCTGACCACTTGTTTTGGAATTCTCGTGTAGGACTGGCTGCAATAAAACACATCGGTGTTTGAATGACCCCCTTGAACGAAATAACGCTCGATACTTTTTTGTTTGTCCTAAAGGCAATCGTCAAAAAGAATCAGGTTTCGAAATGTTGGGTCCAGTTCTTCGGGCGGAACTAAATCTATTTGAGAACTGTGAAAAAAGGTGACATCCTGTCCAATTTTTTCTTCAATTTCAGCAAATATAGATTGCAAAGCTTTGTACTTTGATTCACATAAAGTTTTACTGTAAATACATAACCAATCGTAGTCGAGCCATTTTTCGTTACAGATGAAATTAAACAGTAAGTTAGTTTTGCCGCAATTTGTGGGGCCTATAATTAGACATCTGATATTCAAAGGTAGAAATAGATGATTTTTAGGTTCTTTCTTAGGTGCGAAAATGTCGTAGTTTTTAATTTCCATAGCTTTTCTTATTTGCATATTTTTTTAATGTTTACGAAGATACTAAACCCATAAAGTCTTCGTCGGAAAATTTGTCATTGGAAATGTCGGAATGATCTTTTCCAAAGTCTATGTTGCACCACAATTTCACGTTGCTGGGAGAATCGTCGGTAATGTACACCACGGTAATTCTGCCAGTGACTTCGGTCAAGTTTAAAGCGTTGTAAGATGGTAAGTTAAACCAGGGTTTGTCAATAACATTTTTTAAGTTTCCATTTAGTTTTGTGAATATTCTCGTACACCTAAGTTTTAAGGCAGAGCGGTTTGTCTCCGTTACCTCCGTTTACCTTTTCGCAAAAAGGGTAACAGGAGTAAGCCGTATGCATTGAATTGGAATAATTGAACGTAGTCATGGATACGAGTTTTTGTTCGTCAAACTCGATCTCTAGTTTTTTACAGATGTACCATTTAAGATTTTTCAACAGTTTTTGAGTTCTGAGTTGCTGGGTGAAGTCCAGCCTTTATATTTTGATTTTTCATTCAAAATGGGATTACCCAAACCCTTTAAAATCTTTAAACTGTATGGAAGGAGACAAGGAAAACTTTACACCATTGTTAATCTTTGTACCATTCTTGTTCCTAAATTTCAGCAAGTTTTTTTCTCATGAGATTGGAAAGATTCGTTTGCTAGGATAGTTGAGACATTTTGAGGTTGTTATTTATATTGATTTTCTTCCGTTTATTATAATATTGAAAATAAAACCTCATCGACGGTTTTTGAAAAAAATTCTCTTATTTAAAAAAAGATGTCAGTCAATAAGCATTTGGACAAGCAGTTTGGACAAGCATTGAAAAGGATAAGGAGGGAAGCGAGTGAAGTTATGGGAGTCTGTCGTAGAGGACAGCCAGGACTAGGATATGTTTTAACCCCCGAAAACTACGACATGAAAGCGTGTACTAAAGTAGGAGCTGTTATCGAACCTGAAGATGCAGTAAATTATTCTATGATCGGTACTGTACTCTGGCAACGGACGTTCAGAAACTTAAAACCGAATTGCCCCCTGCCATTACTCTTTTCACCGACGAGTTGGCTTCCACAATTTCTAGTATGGAAAACATACGTTGTAGATAGATGATGCTGACGGGAATTTCTATGCAAGGAAGAATCAAATTAAGGACATAGCTTTCCCCTAGCACGCTGCTGATGCGGCATCAAAAGTGTATGTCGATAGGAATTGTTTATTACTAGATGACCGAAAAGTATACTTCAAAGCAACGCACAAGCCGATTAGAAATTTAGGCAAAGCTACGTTACAGAACTATGCTGTTACTAAGGTATTTATCAACAGCAATTGCTTATTACAAGATGAGCAGAAAGAATACTTTAATGCCACGAACAAATCAATTAGAAATCTAAGCGAATCTACTTTACTGATTGATGCTACTACGAAGAAATTTGTGCATGAAAACAGTTTTAGGTTTTTCAGTTTCAGCATGAAAAGCCCTTTGGAAAAAGCGAGCGATTGGTTCGGTAACTCTGGTCAACTCTCTAGCTTCGTGTGTACGAGTCCAAGTTTAATTCATAAAGCAATTTTCTACTGCAGCGACCCGAGCATTTCACTAGTTGCTAAATATAAAATAGGTATGAGAGCCAAAAAGCAATTCATGAGAATGAAGAACAAAAACACCAAAGCCAGAGAACGAATCCAATACTGACCTTTATAATCTATTCTTGATAGTACTGCCACCATACGTGAAATATTAAAAGAAGCGAGCACATTGTTTCAAAACTTGCGAAATTGGCGTGTTTTTTACCATGTGTTACCATTTTTATCATGCGTGGGAAACCATGGACATTTTTTACACTCTATTTTGGGTATTTCTTTGTTATTAAAAGTTCCGTTCTGTAGTTCAGGGAAAGAATACCCCCACTTGTTACGCTTTAACTTTGGTGATATTGCAGTCTCCCAAGTGTTCACATTTGTGATTTTCACTGTGGGCGTCACAGACAAGTTTATCCGATTTAACCAAACCTTTACTAAATACGTAACAGAATTTTACAAGCATTCTTATTAGGATTGCCTTCAACTTTTAAACTTTGGGTCTCTCTCTTGAAATGCATCACCTTAAAGCTACTCTTACTCCATTTTGCGCAACCACACTGACAGTGACGCTGAGAAACTTGTTATCTTTAACCTCAATGCCCGCATTAGGGGAATTTTTTTTTAATTGTATATGCAGCGGTGCTATAAGAAAACATATAAATATTTTTTTATAAACCGCGTCATCCTGGTTGGAATTATTTGTCATGACGGTTGTAGGTTCTTCGTCCACATACATATTTTAAAAGCGTTTAAAAGAGATAGAACTAATAGGTTTTTTTGAAACATTTTAATTAGTGAAATTGTTTTCCCATTTATGTGCTGTTGTACACTGTATCTCCTTGGCCTGTACGTATATTTGACCTGCAGTTTAATTAATATTCCATGCTTAAAATTTTAAATTTTAGGACTTGATGTAAGTTGAGGAAAAATTCTCTATTCCATGCCCTGTGTAGTCTTTAACTGTGAAAGATACTCTCTGAAGACACTGTCCACTGATAGTACACATCTCTGTATACCACCTGAGCCAACACACTGGTAGTGTAGTAGCAGTGCACATTTTGTGTAGTGCCAGTACACATTCCTTGTATTCCGCAGTATTGGGTCCACTATAAAACCTTGGAAAATAGGCTTTTTTCGTTCCTTCAAAAACCACATACCAAAATACTGTTTTTTTCACAATATTTCATCGCATTTTGCGAGATTGCAGAAAAATCACGTAACTGCATCAAATTTTGAAATGTTGAAAAATAAAAAATTACACACTAAAACCAGCATTAACTTTTGGTTTGTATGAGAACCGAGTTGTTATTTTTTCACGGTCTTACTTTTTAAGTTGTTTTTTTTAAATATGGTAAACTGTAAATAATAATTACTTTGGGTGTTACTTTACGTATTCAGTAATTATTAACATAATCTAAAATCAATTAAATTAAACTTTATTAATGTTTTATTTTTACTTTTTATGTTATAAATTTTCTCCCTATGCTTTGAGCCTCAGATATTTTATCTTCACAAGCATGTGTTCTTTCAATCAGCTGACCATCTGTGCGAAAATATTTTATCTGCCATGAAAAATTCTGTATTTTTTTCGTCTGGATCTGTTGCTTTTGGTGTTTTTCGATTTTCAATTAAATTAACTGGTTCCACATAAATTAATTAAGCATGGGCAAAAACTGTAATTAGGCAGGTTAAACATGTTTTGTTACAATCAATTAATGAACCGTAAACTGGTTTCTTTGTACCTCGTGGCAAACTGTTTGTCAGTTATGAAAATAAGATATTTGTTATAAATTTGTAATAAATCAGTAGCAGAAAGTTTTAAGAACTCTTCACTTCAAATTTAATTCAGCGGTTTATTAATTTTTTGGGGGCTGATATCATGACTGTGAATAGCTCCTTTTGTTGTTGTTGCACTTCGTAGTCTGGGAAAAACTATAATTTTTAAGTCGTTAATTTATTTTTATATTGCAAAACAATAACATATCAAATGCCATGCACCTTCTTGTGTCGAAAACCAGGCTATGACGTTATAACAAGCCATTAGACGCATTACATAAACCGAAGTACTGTCTCCAACTCGTGAGTTGCTCTGGATTGAATTAGTGGTTATGGGAAGTATATTGCCATGTGGCATAAGCATATTATGCCAAATAAGTTCTGGGCAGGACGCCATTTACATACATAGAAGTCCTTCACAGTCATTGTCAAACGGTTGGATTACCAAACAATCTTTCCCAACAGGCATTTGAAAACAAACACGAACTCATTCAACGTTCACAGTAAGATTTAATTGACTCAAAGTCAAAAGAGTAAACGAACGGACATGATCTTTTCTGTAAGGTTTTAGATACTTATACTGTACAATGCTGCTGCAGCAGCATGAACCCTTACCTCCACGTGAAATCTTACAGCTGCAATCAAATGTTTCGTTTAGCAATACCGTTCTTCTTTTGAACATGGTAGTTACACTTATAAATGGTTTATGTAATCATAGTATTACTGATACTTAGCTACACAGTATTGCTGTATTACCTTCTAAAGCTACTCTAATTCAATAAAATGTAAAACTAGAATCAGGCCTTCACATAGGGACACACGTCACGCTTGCTGCCTTTTTCTTGACCTAATTTTGCATCATTCTTTAGTCAAGGTGTATCCCGTCCATTCATTAATAAGGTGATGAACGAAAAGGAAACAACTTGACGATTTAAACCATCATTAAATTTCTCACACAGAATTAGGGTGTCTGTGTGACTCTGGTTTGTGGATAATATTGATTTAATTAGAGATAATTTGAACTCCTTTTGCCTTTACTGGTTATTACAGGACTGAAAGCAAAATGATCAATAAACAGCTTTTGTGTCCACGATAATTTTGGCCCAACGAATTTTAATAGTTTTGCTAAACCCAAGGCATGTATACAGCATATTTAGTTGAAAAATATAAAAAAGGAATGGAGATTAAACACACAAAAATTCGAGCTTAAAATGGAACACTGAGGTAGGGTCTTACCAACTTGGTACGTATGTATCTAAACACCTGTCGTATAGTGTTTATTTTCGAAAAGGTTCCCTACATCAGATTAGAAAATGTAGGTTAATTCATGAAAGTGTACTGTTATTCATGATCTCTTCTTTTAATTATATTAAAAGTTTCTGAATTATTAGCAGTAACAAATTGCAGAATGTAAGAGCTACATCAACGCAGTTCCAACCCGAATATAAAATAATTTATAGGAATGTTTTACACCAAACCAGTCTTCTGAAACTCTTAGGCTAACACGAAGACAAATTTGACGTTATCCAGCCTAGGACGAGAATTGGATTCTAAGAGCGTGTTTTGACGACTTGAGTTTGAGTAGATGAACAGATTTGTTCAATAGAGTGTTTTAAGTTTGTCATTGCTTACAACAACAATTGATCATCTCATGCTTCTTGGTCTAGATTGGGTCAGTGTCGAATTTGCCATAATATGTTCTCTCAGCTGCAAGAGAGGCTATTAAAAAAATGGTATAGGATTTGCTAACTGCAATCGGTTCGACTACACCTCATTCCGTGTGTCATTCTATTCTCTTATTTTCAGGATCAGAAGCAAGACTTACAACTGAAAACATGTTTGATTTTCATTCTTACGTCTTTTTCGTTTTTACAGAGATGAGGGCTGAACAGAGTAATAAAGTTTGCATAACTATTGTATACTTTGTTAAGACCGGTTGACTTACTTACAGACTTAATGCTGAAGAGTAGAGACTATATGCCAATACCTCTATCGGGGGAAGAGTCAAGTGAGGAGGAAGGTAAAATCTTTATGACATCAATAATTCTATGTAACAAAAGAAACAACTGCTTAAATAGTTATTCAGGAAGAACAAACGTTATTATTAAATGAATGACCAGAGTAAGTAGTATATATATTTGCCCTAACAAATTAACTGATTCAGCTACCACAAAATAAAATAAATCAATTTAGTAATTCAGGAAGGAAGATAATTTCTAAAAGCGTGCTATGTAACTTCATAGAATTCCCTGTGTCCATTAATAATGTCTGAACCACAATAATTACCAGTATCGGCTGACCGAGTCTAAGACTGAAAGTGATTTTCGCTTATATGGTTTAGTATTCCCTTACTTTAGCATAACAATGTGACGGAACTTACTAGTCCTCTATTTACCTGTGGATCTCGGGTGGAGGTTATTGCCTGACGCCATTACATGAGAGACCTTGGTGTGTTGTTACACGGGATATGTCGTTTTCATCCCTCTTTCCATAGAGTTAATCAACTTGACCCCTTAGGCCAGTTTTGTGTGTGATGTCCGTTTCCCATCATGATTAGTTCTGTATGTGCATTCACTCTGAAGCAATGGCGGCGATAATTGTGGCCTCTTTCATTATATTAGAATTAGTTGTACCAATATACATAAAATTATCTGGTTAAAATTAGACGAAGAGTTGTCCACCCATGCACGAACCGTAATTCTCTTGGTAGGTTTCCTTTTGCATTTGACTTCACTTCTCTAATTCTTCTCTACCAACGCGGACCGATTTAGGGTCTGATCTTCTGTCCTTATGCAGCAGTGTGATCCATTTCAATTAGAACAACGATGTTGAAAGAAGCCTAACGGGTTTTAAGGCCAACATTCTTGACCAAGCAACCACCGAAATGCTGCAAGCCCTAACCTATCCTTATTTTACGGTACAATAAAATTGTAAATAAACACCAAGACATCAACTGATTCCGTTCTAGAAGCTGAAAAGGTTTCCAACCTTCGTTAGTAACATCTGGAAGATCGATGGCCCAATCGTTTGTACATTTATTTTAATCCCATCTTAAGTCACACTAATAATTTGTTCATAACGACTTGTTTATAATCATTGATGCAACAGCCTATTTCAGCTTTGGCCTTTTGTTTATTCCATCCCCAATAATTGGAGTAACATTTCCACTGCCTTATGTAGTTCTGGCTATAAATATGCAGCCTTTATAAAAGTTTCTGAAAGTATTTACCACCTCGTCTGACTGCAAGGGAGCCTGAGCAGTGTTCTATAGTTCCTAAACAAAAATGGAACGTTAAATAATAAGAGTAAGGATCTAAAAGCTAAAACTCAGAAGCCACGAACAAAATATGACAGTAAGAGTCTAGCTTTAAAATCTTTGTATATACGTGGCTGGTAAGCATTAGACATTTCTTACCCAGTGGCCAGCTTTCATGGAACGTTAATATTTAATATTTAAATAAAACGTTATATATTAAGAGTAAGGATCTAAAAGCTAAAACTTAGAAGCCATTCGAACAAATTTTGACAGTAAGAGTCTAGCTTTAAATTTTTGTAAATAAGTGACTGGTAAGCATTAGACATTTCTTACCCGGTGGCCAGATTTCATCCTTAAGAATATGAAAGCAATAAATACATTGTGCCGTAAAGCCAGACTCTTGTGATTATCCAGTGGTAGTGAAGTGTATGTGTTCTACTTTGCTTTAGGTTGAAAAGTTTTTTTATGGTTTGGTAACAAGACAGTGTATTTGCAGGAGAGAGGGTTATTGGTTGTCATCAATAATCCTAAATATGCAATTTTAGTATGAATATAGTCAAAAATTCTAAAACATCAAAAATCAAATGCTTTAAAGGAAGTTTATTGACAAGTTTTCAAGAACAAAAAACTGATCCAACCGTACACACACACGTTCACCCCGAATAGGCTAGAATTATATTTGCAAAGTTAGATTACAAAGCTTGGTATTCGTTTTCTACTTTGCTTTAGATTGACAATATTTTATCGGTTCGGTAACATTGCAGAGAGATTTATAGGTTGTCATTAATTACCATAAATGTACGAGATTCGTATAAAGATAATTACAACATATAAAGCGTACTTGTGAAGTTCGGTATTTTGTCAAAGTCAGATGCCTAACGTCACAAGTAAATTGTGTTCCTAAAGTTCTTTAAACATATTCCAAAGACAAAAAAAACCTACTACAATCGTTTACACACACACATTCTATCTAAATAGAATAAAATTGCATTTACAAAATCATCTTACTAAGTCATTAAGCTAATAACCAGTTAGTAAGGGACTCAAGCTTACCTGCCTCTTACTAACAAAATTTTATACATACTGTTGACCCTTACTGCCAAAGCGTGTCCGTGTTCCTTCTAGGTTTTGACTTTTAGACCCTTACTCTTAACATTTAACGTTCCGTATTTGTTTATCGATCATATTATAGTCTCTGTTATGCTGTATTGTATTCTTTATTTTATGTTTAGTATATTATCCTGTTAGGATGGCCTAGACGTCCACTTGCTCATCATACATTATGAATTGATTAAGTACGGGATCCTAGTCTTAAGAATCTATAACATTCTAATAGAAATTGTAAGTTAATGTAAAATAATGACGACGAATTTTTTTAGAGAGACACAAGAGAGTTGGATTGATGTTTCTTCGAAGCAGTCATAATGTTGGGCAGTGACCTCATCAAGACTATTATATTAGACTGTAATGCCTGAATGATATTTTTACAGAATGAAAGATGATCAGTAATACAGATTAGAAGATGGAAAAACGAAATATGTTTCCAATGTTGGATTTTAAAACATTGTACGTACATATTAACCCTGAGCCAAGCACAAAGTAACAATCACTGACTTACAAGGTTAATTGAATAAAAAATTTGGTTCAATGAGCAAAATTTTGTTCTTTTCTAGTAACTGAACAAAACAAAAGTAATGCTTGACTCATTTGTGTTTACAACCATGTGATGAATGACAGTATTAGTGGTGTAAGTTTCTTAAAAAGTGCCATTGGCAACTGCTACATATATGCCGTATTTTTCCTAGAATTAAAAAACGAATTTCGTCATACAAGGCATTAGATTTTAAGAACCTGTAAGCTGTTTGAAGGACAACAAACGATTTACAAGAAAATTTCAACAAGCCAGTGGCAATGTTTGCGCTTTTAAATAGCAGTCAGATAAATTCAAGAATGGCACGTGATAAGTACGAGCAAGCTGCTGTGTCTGCAGGTATAGAGAGATCAAGAACTCTTATTGCTTCTAGGCCACAGGAATTCTTAAAGCATGGGGGTGTATGGACCATGGATTCGCTGAAATATCCCCCCGACTATGCAAGCACTATGTTTCATGTGGCCGACAAAAGCACGCCGATGAGCCACCTGTTACTCATCTGTCACTCTAGGAAGCCAGTTTCAGCACCCACAAATCCAAAAAATGCGTGTCCTTAATAGCACAATCATATTCCATATCCGCAATTCATAAGAAGCAGTGTTATGTAACAACTTAAAAATAGCAAGAAGATTTGTTCTTTGTTTAAATGCAAAGATCAAATTGCTGCACATAACGAGACAAAACTGAAATGCGCCTAACCATTTAGGTTTAGACCTGTTAAGCAGTAGCCACCATATATAATACGCAGCTTAGATACTTGACAATCTAGCCGAAAATCTCAGCGTATAGCCACAATACAACAATACCACAATATGCCAGTGAAGTGTGACACACAGCATTGTACAATCATTTGCTAGGAAGCTGTTGCCTATAAACAAAAACCATTCATGCACAGTCATTTGCATCAATGGAGTGAGAAAATTGACCCCCATAGTTGCATCCGTGTACTTCAGATTTGATATATCTCAGAATGCACTCACAACAGTGCAGGGGTCAGAAAAACAGATCTTGCATCCCAGGATCTGTCGTTTTGGACGTGTTCAAACCATCAGGACTCTAACTATATCTCATAAAAAGAAGCCGTGAGCAAAACAAAGAGATAAAAACGTACTTATATTTCAACCACAATGGCGTGGTCATCCTCAGAGAGTAAAGGTTGCCTAAACTTCCATAATCAGTCACGTACGACCTACATAGTACAAATTCGCAACATTACTCCTATGATAATAAAAGGAATTAATAAAACCATTATGTAAAAACAGTATTGCAAGAATACAAGGTCAAATGCAACATATTTAGATAAGAACAAAGTAAAACGCATGCTGAAAAACTCTTAAAATTGTCAACTTATGTCATTCACCATGCGTTTTACTTTATTCTTATTTAAATACGTTTGCATTTGACCTTGTATTCTTGCAATCCGGTTTTTTAATAATTGTTTTTAATAATTGCTTTTAATATTAGGAGTAATAATGTGAATTTGTACTATGTGGTTCGTACGTGACTGGTTATGGAAGTTTAGGCAACCTTTACACTCTGAGGAAGACCACACCATTGTGGTCGTAATATAAGTATGTTTTTATATTTTTGTTGTACTCACGGTTTCTTTTAATGCGATATCTGGAACCTGCACCTTTATGACTCTAACTATGATAATAAGAAAAATGATCTCATGCTGACTGTCAGTCGACACTTGAACACAGGATTCGTTTGGGTATTCTAGCATTAGCTTTGCTATAAAAGAACTAGTGAATGCCTGTTGGTAGTCAAAATAAACGCCACTGTGAAAAGATGAGCATAAAACAAACGCCCTAATTGTTTGTTCGTTTTAATATAAATTAAATTAAATTAAATTAAAAGGGGTGATGGCAAAGGCAGATTAGCCTCTAGTGCCCAAGCAAAATTTAAAATGGAGACATGTTGTCAAAAGAGGACTTTCAGTTATCAACACTCGAGGCACTGATGATGTGTTGCGGCAGATTGACAACTCGCTGTGAAAACGCCCTTCCTTGCGTTGGTTTTGAGAGATTTGGTAGCAGTTGGAGGCTGTGGCCACCAGTAATATTAAAGTGGGCAAGAGTGAAGAAGGTGTTAGATGAGAGAGTATCGCAACCACAGAGAATCTTGAAAACAAGAAGATCACCCCTGTCAAAGCGAGTATTGAGGGAAGCAAGGCCAAGGCACTCAGCTTTTATGGTAGGACAGAGCAGAAAGGCAGACAGAACGTTTGGTAAAATACCGGAAGGTGCATTCAATAAGTTGATAAGATTCCTGGTAAAATGATATTCATGCTTGGATGCAGTATGCAAGATGGGGTGTTACATAGTATGAGATAATTGGTTTTAACATGGAGGGACAAGCTGTAGTGAGATAATTGAGAATAAAATTACCAGTACATCTAGCTTTGGAAGCAGCAGCAAGGGCCTGGGAATGAAATATTAAGTAGGAATCAATGATGATTCCCAGGTCACGTATTTTAGGCAACAGATTGGAGAAGCATAGAACCGAGGAATCATTTGTATTTTGGATTACTGCACCCAAGGTGTAGAACCTGCATTTAGCATAGTTGAAATAGAGCCCATTTTGGTTGGCCCACTGCAGTAAGAATTAAGTTCACGTTGCAAAAGGATGGAGTCTTGTCGGGAATTGATAGGACAGTAGACTTTAAGGCCGTCAGCAGACAGAAGACCTTGGTAAAGTCACTGAGTCGGGTAAATCATTAATATAGAAGAGAAAGAGAAGTGGGCCCAAAACAGAACTCTGGGGAACACCAGAAGAGACAGCCCAGTTAGAAAGAGAAGATCCCGATCGAAAATTCTGCGTATGGTAATTTAAATAAGATGAGTGGATATTATAGAGAAAATCAGGGATACCAGAGGCATGGAGTTTTGAAAGAAGTATTCAGTGGGGAACAGAGTCAAAAGCTTTGGAAAAGTCGAAATAAACGATGTCACAGTGCAGCTTCTTATCTAAGTAAGCACTCCAATGCTCAGTAGCAACAAACAGGTTTGAGAGACAATACCTACCCTTGCAAAATCCGTGTTGGGGACGTTCAAGTATTACGTCATCAGGAAGGGAGGAGGGGGTTGTCAGCTGGTGACAATTGATGATGAGGGGGAGGGGGTGGCCAGCTAATGACGTAAGCACAGTTATCCCAGTAAAAAGGTGGAAAAACGCAAAGAAGTCCTCAGAAAAAATACAGGAAAATATAGATAAAACACCCCCTTTAAAGGGGGGGGGGTCAAGTTAGAAATTATGTAACACTGGAGGGGAGGTTGAGCAAATGATGACGAGGGGGAAGGGGGAATTATGTAAAGGACAGTTAGAATTTACCCATTTAATTAGGTACTTTTGTAAAAATGTTTGGAACACCTTAGAAAAAATTTGAAGGATACTAACGGGCCTGTAGTTGGAAGGAGATGCGGAGGGACCTTCTCTATGAATGGGAATGACAATGGCACTTTTCCACGCATCTGGAAAAGTACCTTCAAAAAAACATTTAGATAAAATAATTAAAATGTTATTTATAAAAAGACGAAGCGCAGTACTTGATAAGAAATGGTTGGTGTTAAGTCAGAACCAGGAGAATTTGAGGTTTTCAGGGTTAGTAAGATGAAAAAAGATGTCAGCAGACGTGATACTGAAGTCAGCAAGGAATGAGCCCTTATAGGGATATCGGAGAACTGGGATAAGACTGCCGAGATGGAAACCAGAATGAAAGAAGGAGTTAAATTCCGAAGCAATATCAAAATGAGTCTTAAGCAAACCACGATTCGAGTCACAGAGAGTATAGTTATTCACATATATCTCGAATACAGTCAAAACACAAATATCACTTTACCGTTGTTTGTTATGAGCTGATGCTTTATATTAGGCTTTGTATGTACAACTACAGTGCCTATAATTCTTTTAGTTTACTGGTAAATACAACATGATTATGGATTCAATTTCTCCTAATTATGTTGAAGTAAAATAAGGTTATACATCAAGCACCTCTACTACCAGGGAAATGGAAGTATTTGGCAACCTGCTTTCTTAAAGTAAATGTACATCAAAATAAAATATTTCATGCTCTCTACCTAAATGTAAGCAGACTTCCTCAAGTTCATCACCCATTAGCTTCTACCAATATGTATGTCGTCTTAGATGTGGTACGTCCATCGTCATCTGCAGGCTGTATCATACCACAGAAGGAAGCCGTATACAGTAAAGATCCACCAACAGTATAAAGAAAAGATATGAACCACTTTCGATGGCAATAAAAAAAACAATACCTAATATCTGGTTGGGCAAAGTCGATACCATGGGCAAATGCTGTTCACCGTGACGACATAATTCCTTATATGGTAACGTGTTATCTGTTATTAGTGACCAGTCTCACTCAATAAGACTGCGTTTCAATCAACATGGTGTCGCTTAATATGAGCGTTAGAGTAAATCAACGGTCAGAAAGAAAGGAAAAGTTCTTCGTAGTCAAGCCAGGGAAATCGTATGGAATGTCTACAGACTGTTTGAACAACAAGACATCTTCACTGCTAAAGCTGATTTAAAAGTACATACTGGTGACCGGTGTGTCAGAATAAACTGTTCGAGAGTTCATGTGTAAGGTCTACGAAACTGTCTGCATCACCGTCCCCCAAGGCATCGTTCATGACTCACGGAAAAAAAGCTACCGTCACACGTAACAGGTATGGGTGACTTCGACTTGTCTGTCAGAAATATATCGAGAGGATAAATACCCAACTTAACAACTTATTCTTGACAAGCTTTAGGCCAAAATCAAATTCAAAGGTGGAAAAGCATCACTGCAACATAATATGAAGACACTTGGCATGTGTTACTGCACAATAAACTAACCGCAATTTTATATAAAAAAGCCAGAGATCATTGCAAGTCAACGGCGTTAAATTCGTCAAATAAGAGGCCTGTATAGTATACGAGAGAAAACATTCGTATATTTGGACGAAACTTGGGTTAACGAACACCACGAAAAAGGAAACCATGTGGCATGATAAAAAGAAAATCTGCGGCCGACAAATTCCTGTAGGAAAGGGGCGAAGACTCATTTTACTTGACGCTAAAAGCAAGGATGGTTTTATAAAAAATGTGAAGTTGCTATTGGATATTATTCCTTGATTTTCTGGCTTGACTGTTGATTTGAGAAGACAAAACGACCTTTTTCAAGGCCAAAACAAACGGTTCTTTTCAGGGCCACAAAATTTTAAAAAGATATTCAGATTCCATGTTGACTAATAAAAAAACCTGTAGAATAAAGGCACTGCCACCCAGGGGAGTTTTCTAACAATATTTTATAATAGACCTGGTATTTTATTTAACGGTCTGTTCATTCAATAGTATGTAAATAATGAATGAATAGATTAATAAATAACAATGCCCATGCCTACTATAAAAACAAAACAAAATTTTTAAAATGTCTTATATGTGGAAAGAACTGATCGTTTAACAGGCCCCCCACAACCACAACTAAATATTTATTTTAGTTTAACATTTGCTAGGTTTGTTCATCCGTACCTTTCCTAGCTCCCATCCTTCCTCTCCAACCAGGGATGTATTCATTTAGAATTTGCTATGCTTATTCATCTGAAAAAAAAATAAAAACAGTTCTGCCCAATTTTTTGTATATACGTATGTAGGAAAATCTGTGCGTTTTGCTCCCCCCAACCAAATATTTATTATAGTCTAAAATTAGCTGTTCTTACTCATCTGAAATAAAAAAATCTTTTCACTTTTTGTATACATTTGTAGAAAGACCAGTTCGTTTTCCCCCAACCCCCACCACCAATTATTTACTTAGGTTAATAATTTGTTTTTATTTTATTCATCTAAAATAAAATAAAAGCAACATTCGGCCCACTTTTTTTCCCTATGTTTGCTGGGATATCTATTCTTTTTTAATTTTCCCCAACCAAGTATTTATTTTAATTAAAAATTTTCTGCGATTATTAGTCTGAAATAAAAAAAAATCTGTTCCTGGCGACTTTTTTCTGTACATGTTTGGCGATACGTTGATATCCCCCCTCCCCCCACAAAAAAAAACAAGTATTGAAAAAAAAACAACCTTTCTTCCGACTTTTTTCGGTTTGCATTTGGAGATCTGTTTATTTTATTACCCCACCCTGAAAAGCATTTACCATATTCGTTTCGCCCTTGTAAAAAGCATTTATCTTAGTTTAAAATTTGCTGCGATTATTAGTTTGAAATAATAACAAACCTGTTTCTTACGACTTTTTTTTTCTGTTCATGTTGGGGGATCTGGCCATTTTCCTTCCCTCCCTCCCCAACAACCATGATGGTGTATGTGATGGTGTAATATGATGGTAATGTGATGGTGTATATGTGATGGTGTATATGTGATGGTGTATATGATGGTATATGATGGTGATGGTGTATGTGATGGTGTATGATGGTGTATATGTAGATGATGGTGTAACTTTTACACCATCATCTACATATAGAAGAGATCGCCGTAGAAGAGATACTATTTTTTTTGATAGTCGTCAAACACCGTTGCCGACCAGTTCACCGGGCTCCGAACATGGTACCCCGTCTAGTGCCATTAAATCCAAGGCAGACACTGACGAAGTGTTGATGGTATCCCAGGCTGCACGTGTATTAAATAAGCTTGAACATGCTGCTCTTGAAAAAGATTTTGATTTACGTGACATTGACCAGAAGTTAACACACATATTGCAAAAAATCGATGCAAATTCAGATCGTACCAGTTTTATTACTGACCACGAAAAATCACCAACCTGGACACGGGCCCTTCGTCTAGAACTCATGTCACTCTTTAGTGAGCAGCGTTCTACTTTGTGGGCAGCTCTAGAAGAACGTTTGAACCTGATGCAATTGGATCTGCAGGCATTTTTACAGACTACAATTTCGAACATAAAACCACACCATGATGTCGTAACAATTGAAGAAGGGAAAACAGGTACCATGGCTCTTACAACAAACCTGTTACTTTCCAAAGATGGGGAATTACGTATTGGTTCCTCACATTTGGATGGATCTGTACAGAATAAACTGTTAATGCCCCTAACAGCGGGTAACTCTGAATCAAACTTGCACCCCCCAAACCTTTTGGCCGAAAATGATTCATCTACTTCTCCACATGTTACTACCCGGCGAAAAAGGTCAAAAGTTAAACATCATTACAAAAATTGTGGTCCCGATGGTGCGCACCCAAAGGTTGGTATGGAAAATTCTACAGATCATCAGCTCCATCAGATCATCAGACACACAGTACACGACAGTACTTCTTGTAATGTAAACGTGATCGGTGACACTGCGTATCTTCAGCAGACAGCCAGCTTATGCTTTAGGAAAAATTTAGAGAGGGATGGCAGGAAAAAGCCTTTGGAGAAAGAGCAGCTAAATACACCAGTGCGGTATACTACCCAGTCACCCATTAACCTTCTGAAGCCAATAATTATTCTTGGCGATTCTCACACTCGATCTCTCCGCTGTGGATTTCACCCGGACTCAGTGACCTGGTCCTGGCCTGGGGCCAAGGCACAGGATGTCTACTCTAAAATGGCTGGTATATTGGCAACAACTAAGGAAGAAGCAGACTTTGTCGTTTGCGTGGGCTCAAATAACATCACATATGATCCACCAAATCGTATCGTCTCCCATATCGAAAAAATTACTGCTTATATTAGAAACCATCGACCAGATGCGAAGATTACTGTTGTTGGTCTGCTGCCAAGAATCCTGCGTCGTAATATTCCAGACGACAAACTTATAACTCATGCAAACAGCCTTCTTCGCAATTTATGTATCGAAGCAAATTTCAACTTTGCATCTATTGACCACGATATTGTCATGGATCATACTCTTCTTGCCCGAGATGGGATGCATCTCACCAGAAAAGGGAAGGAGAGACTCCAACAGGAAATTCTTTCACTCCACTTGGTGAAGGAAAACAAGCTTGTTTAATGGGGACTACTCCCATCCATCTTGAGAAATCTAATGAAAAAACATATTGTGGTTTTAGGTGCATCTTGTTAAACGCACGTAGTCTTAGTAAGAATATGAGTTGTTTTTATACTTTGCTAGCAACCTTGGTTTATGACATGGTATTTGTTGTTGAGACTTGGCTGAAGGAGTGCATAACGGATTCGATGATAGTGGGTGGGCTTCCCTATCGAGTTTTCAGGAGGGACCGAAACGGACGGGCTGGTGGAATTCTCATTGCCTCCCGGGAGCACTTGGATTTGGTCTTTGATTCTGTTGGAAAGGAGACTGAGGTGGTTTCCTGTATCTTGCCTAAGCATAAAATTCAATTTTTGTTAGGATACTTACCGGATGGTTACTCTGAGCCCGATATCCATTTGTTAACCGCATTTTTGGTGGATTCTGTAAAGCCAAATCTCTCTCCTATTATACTAGGTGATTTCAATTTGTCAACAGTGAATTGGGTACTAGGCACTGCCTTAGCCCGACCACATCGCATTTTCTTAGAGAACATTGCACCATTGGGTTGCAACCAACTTGTTGTGGAGCCCACAAGAGGTGGACGTATTCTGGATTTGATTTTTTCTCGGGATGATCGACTGGTTTATAATATTTTCGTAACTGAAAACCTGGGTAGCAGTGACCACTGCATGGTGGAATTCATGGTAAACTGTGCCCTTTTGCCGATTATGGATTGCAAACGTGTGGTTGCAAAGATAAATTTTGATAAACTGAGAAACCATCTTAGTCACATTGATTGGGGACGTTGCCTATCTGAGTGTGGTGGTAATGTTAATATTATGTGGAACGTTTTTACGTCCACTTTAAACACCTGTGTCGAATATTGTCGCCCAAACATGACTAATGTTAAAACAAATCCTGGACAGAGCACTAAGCCAAAGGTCCCCAGGGAAATTAAAGCTCTAGGGAACAAAAAACTTCGACTCTGGCGTAGGCTCAAATCTGACAAGTCTCAGCAGGCAATCACAAATTATCGGACCTGCCACCTACAATATTCTGCCTTGGTTGAAGCGTGGCATACGAGGGAAGAAAAAAGTGTTATTGCAGAAGGAAACTTGTCTGCCCTCTTTCGTTTATATCGGAAAAAAACCGGGACTGTTCGTAAACTACCACCTTTACTTGTGGGTAACGTATATGAAACGGAAAACCAAGTAAAAGCTAATATTTTTAATAACATTTTTATGTCGTATAGCACTGTGGATGATGGAAACATTCCCACTGCTCAGTGCTCACCCCGTAGACCATCAGGTGAAACACTTATACAATCTTGTAATAACGTCCGTTTCACTGTTCCATTGGTAATTAACTCCATGCTGAAACTCAAACCAAGTCATGCCGTTGGCCCAGATAAATTCTCTGCTTTTCTCTATAAACAAATTGCGAGAGAAATTGGGCCAGCGCTAAAAATTATCTTTGAACATTCCCTCCGGAGTGGTGTCCTTCCGGACGTATGGAAACAAGCTGTAATTGTTCCTGTATTTAAGAAGGGAAATGCATCTTGTCCTGAAAACTACCGCCCAATTGCATTGACTGCAATCCCTTGTAAAGTTATGGAAACTTTCTTACGTGAGGAGATAATGAATTACTGTTTCCGAAATAAAATTTTTGGGACTGATCAGTTTGGCTTCCTTCCGGGTAGGTCAGCCACTTTACAACTGTTGGTAGCGCTGGACTGTTGGACTGATGCCCTTGATAATGGTGCTCCATCGGACGTTGTGTATTTTGATTTTAAACGGGCTTTTGACTCAGTGGTACACAGTAAGCTGTTGCTTAAACTGGCCTATTACGGAATTGGTGACCCATTGTTGACTTGGATTAAGGCGTTCCTTACAGGTAGAACCCAAGTGGTACAAGTTGAAAATTCATTTTCGTCCTCAGGTGATGTTATTAGTGGAGTCCCTCAGGGTTCGGTCTTGGGTCCCCTTCTTTTTGTATTATTTTTAAATGACCTTAATCGAGCCGAAGACCTTACTGTGGATTTACATCTTAAATTCGCGGATGACCTCAAGGTGGGAAATGCACTTTCCGACCATGAATCCATCTTAAACCTAGATGCACACATTGATGCAGTGTCAAGCTGGTCAAAGGATTGGCAGCTTGCGTTGTCATCTACTAAATGTTGCTGCCTACATATTGGTACACGGAAAACACCCCCGGAGTATTATTTTCTTGATGACCAGCCACTGAATTCCGTAAATCAAATCAAGGATCTTGGTGTGTGGATGACCCCAGATCTGAAACCTGCCATCCATTGTAACAAGATTGTAGGTCTGGCCTTCCAGCGTCTGGCTCTTGTGAAGCGCTGTTTTAATTCGGCCAATATGCAGGTCAGAGTTTGGGCTTTCAAGGCGTTCGTCCGTCCCATCTTGGAGTATGCCAGCCCGGTGTGGTCACCCTTTCAGCTTGGTGATATTGATAGGGTGGAATCGGTACAGCGTTATTTCACACGTGGCATACCTGGTCTTAAGGGCTTATCGCAGGGTGAGAGGTTGCGCCAACTTGGACTGGAATCACTTGAATTGCGCAGGCTTAAGGCGGATCTTGTCCTTACCTTTAAAATCTTGCATGGGTTATTGACACTTGATGTGCCTTTCTTCGAATTAGCGACATATCAACACACCAGAGGACACCCTTGGAAATTGGTCGTCCAAAGATCCCACCTCGAGATTCGGAAACATTTTTTTGCTCTTAGGGTTGTGAATGTTTGGAATGCCCTCCCCCTCCATGTTGTTTCGGCCCCTTCTGCACCTTCTTTTAGACATCTGCTGGATGGTTTTGATTTTACGCGCTTCCTGAAGCGCCCGCTGTAAACTACTATACTGCTTACGGGCTGAAGCGCGAAGCATGACTACACTAAAATTATTTTTATTATTATTATTAAACTGTCCCGCCGTGTTTTTTTTTATTATTATTATTATAAATATTTTTAAAATTGTAAATAGCTTTAGTTTTACTTTTCATCTCTGTTTTTTAACTTTCACTACAACTGTTTCATGCATTTCATTGTTTTACCTTACGACTTCCAGGCTGGATGTTAGCGACCTTCCAGGGTCCTTTCCTGACCTGCGTGCAATTGCACCAAACTTTCTATTATTATTATTATATATAAAATTTGCTACGTTTATTCGAAAATAAAAAAAACAATGTTCAATCCACTTTTTTTTATATGTTGGGAGATGTGTTCATTTTTCAACTCCTTCCCTCCCCCATTATTTATTTTAGTTTAAAATATGCTATGCATATTCATCTAAGATAAAATAAAAACACCGTTGTTCCAACTGTTTTTTTTCTATCTTTGTTGTGAGTTCTGTTCATCTCCTCCCCCCCCCACTCAACCAAGTATTTATTATAATTTAAAATTTGCTAGGTGTATTCTTCTGTAATAATCAAAGCACCTTTCCTCCCACTGTTTTCTCCGTCTACCCTCAAATGAACGAATTGACTAACAGTGGATCATAATTCCAAATTTAAAAGTCGGTGAGGAAATGTCTATGCAAAGCTTCATGGGATGCCTAGTGGAATGAACTACGAGTGTGCCTTGTAAGCAAAGGCAAGGAGCCACACTTCGTATAATTACAAGGAGGAGAGTTAAGGTAACTGATCGATAAACACAGGCAGCCTTATACCGTACCCTGATTGGCTGATGGCTGTCAAGTGTATATGTTGTCACAGTGAACAGCATTGGCCCGTGGTATAGTACAAATTATATGATATCACATCACAAACAACGTATGAACATGTATGGTCATCACAAACATCGTACCTGAGTAAAACTCGTTCTGCAAAACTCTCTCAAAAGTGTTAGTAGTACAGCTCTTCAAACGTAATATATAACAGCACATTACTGATTACAGATTACTGATTACAGATTACTGATTACAGTAATGTTTCATACTGACCTGCTTAATCATGGCTGATGGATGAATGATTTGTTAGTTGCCAACAGAGCAACATGAAAAAATAAATAAAAACCTATTACTATGTCACTACATTGTTATTACCAAACAACTAGTTTACAACAAAGTATCTTCCCACTGATTCACCTTACCAACATGAAGACACATGAAGGAAAACAATTATCTTTTAAGTACCTGACAAATTATCCTCTAACGTTATAAAACATTAAAATATTTAACAGAATATTATTGTCCAGTAGACCCACCTGTATTGTGTAGTGCTCTTTTTGTATAGCACTAGTGTCAGAAAATATGAGACCGTGAAACTAATGGGATAGATAGGATTTATATGAAAGTGGTTGATCAAGCTATTCATTTGGCAAATATCTATTATGTCTGTTCAGAACATTTTGTGAGAATGAGACACTCACGTGATCCGAACCACGAGGGGCAACACTGTTCCTAGCATCCTAGTCATTCCTCTGTCAGATGGAAGAAAGCATGGTGTGTTATTAAAAACTGCATATATCTTCAGTTGAAAATTACTATTATGATTCCGTTGCTTCGAAATAAAACAAAAACCTTCAATAAGACTTTGTAAAGTGATATAATTGCAAAAAAAACAGTTTGAAAACCAATGTGAAAACGATATAAAAATGGTTTTAAGTCCGTTGTAGATTTCACCTGTACACCAAGTAATACTGGTCCCATCATATTCAGCCATAAAAAATTGTTGTCCAGAGAATTTTGTTTTTTATTTGTGTTCTTGGATAATCGTCTAATCGTCTAATCTGTACTTATAAAGTCAGGAACTATGCGGGTGGTGATAATCGGTACTTTTTTTTTATAAATGGTAGCTTCAAAAAGTAAACCTTCCTGAAACGTATAAAATTGAAGAGGTTCTAAGACTCGAAAAATAAAGGGTCGTACGGAGTTTTACATTAAAAATTACCTTAAGTCTATTAACAGTTGGGTTACTGACATCAAGTAAAGAAGATGGCTGACGAAATTTACATTTTGCTACCCTCTAATTCGAATATGGACTTTCTCCAAGAAAATGCTTCAATTGTATGTACTACACGCTTGGTCATTTCTTTGAATTTAACTCACAATTACGATGTTGCTTAGGATGAAATCACATTCCCTAACAATATTAGTCAAGATCCGGAATAATCATAAAATCTTCCGATGAAAAAGAGAGATTATTGTACTTTACATTTACCGAAGGAAGAAAAACCCTTTTACCTTAAAGTTGAAGAAAATAATTTTATTTTACCTTGTACTAGAGGTACTAAACGTTACGACAGAATGAAACATTTAATGGAAACAATCAACTGCAATAAACGTAACTATAAAAAAAATGGACATAAAATGTCCCTATGAAATCGGATAAAGACCTGCACACATTGTGCTACGAAATTTGCACATTTTTTGTATACGTAACTTTGTTTCTGATCATACGTACATTAGTTTAAGGACCGAAATTAGTGGCTTGATTTGGTTTTGATACATTTTCCAAGGCTCTTCTTGAGAAATAAGAGTGGACGGTCGAAACGACTAAAACACCAGTTAAAGAAAAAACTAAATTCCCTATACAAAATATTTAAGTGTACAATAATATTTTTAACCACAATATGTTGAAGATTCGAGATTTCAGTTATTAAGAATTGTACCAGTTCATAGCGAAGTCAGAGGAGTGAATAGTGTCGAATTTAACAAATTACATTACTTCCCCCCCCCACAATCGGATTCTTTTCAACTGCCAGAAATTCAGCTTGGCAATTCAGATGACCCATATAATTTGGACATTATGGACGAGTCTTTTGTGCATTACATTTAAGATATCGCAAGTAAAGGTAATAAATGGGTACAAGTACCTATTTCCCTCTTTCTTACGATCATTTATTCACCATGGCATGTGTCTGTCCTTACAATGAATATTATAAATCACAGGTGGGTGGTGCCCGTTTACTTCAGACATCACGCGCAAGGCTGTCATGGATTGGAAGCATCTTGTCTAACCTGGAACGTGTGGTCTTACCATTTCTAAAATCCATAGGTGGTTTCTTGGGACGAACTGCCTTGAATACCGGGATAGGGATAAGCTCCAAAGTTTGGTAGTTGGACGATTTTCGGATTCAGCTCGTGATCGATTTAAGGCAGTGAATCGTGACATCATGAGTGAAGTTGGCTGATGATTACAACAACACAGTAGTGGACATGGTCGTAAGAGGAAACACTAATCCAGCATAAAAGGAAGATGACGTAACAACAACAAAAATAAAGGGGAAAAAAGGAGAAAGACTTCGACTCAAATAAGAATAGTCTTAGATTAAAAAGTAAATAACTGATGTAGCTTCAGTGTACCCCAGTGTAAACTCGCATTCAACATGGCTTTATTACACTCAAATTTGTGTGCGTATTTTTAATACCCACTCGATTTGTTTTCTGTTTATCCCGTTTAACTTTATAAACGAAAAACAAAATGTGTACAATACATACCATTGGTTCAAATCAGGTAAGACTTTATAGTACCTAGAGCCGAGATAACATAGATTTATCTCAAATCTTGATATATATGAAAGTAAAACTTATGATTGCTAACAATGGAGAAGATCAAACAGCTGCAGCTAGTACTAACATCACTCCAAAGAATCTGCGGTTGTATTTTATGTTTTCGCAGGTAAACATAAGCTTGAAAAGGTCTGTGGTTGTATTTTATGTTTTCGCAGGTAAACATCAGCTTGAAAAGGTAAAACGCTGACTGATATTACCAACAATTATGCTTATAAGGCCTATTTGTAGAATTTAATGTGCTACAATCCAGACGTTAAAGCCAGTCAGTTGGGATCGTCCTATTGGGGTGTGGCCACTTTGAGATCTGCTCAGATTCTGGCTAGTTCTAATGTAGAAATTTTAGGACGTGCTAGTTACGATTTAGTGAACCAATCTCGCCCTATTTTGAACAACACCGAACTAAAGTTTAAGTTTGTACCCTATAAACCAGAATTCCACTTATACTTGAACACTGCCAGAGTACAAGACCACACAAATCCTACTATCGTACCACTCGAAGCTGCTCTCTACGTACGTAAAGTTACCCCCTCCCTTTCTATCCTCGTTGCTCATGGATAAATTCTGGCTATTTCTAGTGCAAAGTAGCCATACAGAAAAACAATATTCAAGAGCCATACTCTCACGCAGCATTCACACAGCACTAGCATTGACAATATGGTTAATGTTGATGTTCTCTCCTAAGTCATGCTAGAACTAGTGAAACACGTCGGCTTCATGGGTGTCTTTGCCAATGACCCATTCTACTTCTAACCTTGTAATTTGTTATCTTTATGCTTTCCACGGATGGTGTGTCACACAATTATAAACCGTTAGCAATGTACGATGGATTAGGGATTCAGTATCGTAATGTAGCTAAGGGTATAACATATGTAGAATACTGTATAAGTCTAGCAGACATACATTGTTTTGCTTCGACCTGAGTGCCAACTTGAATTCGAATGATACTAGTCACGTGTCTTTGGTTACAAACTGTATCGTTTGTTTAGAACTTTCCTTTTCCTCAGATTTGGCACAAATGTAACTTTTCTGTTTTTAGCTAGAAAAAAAGCTTTAATGGAAATTGATGAGAAATGAAACGTACTTTTGACTGAATAATGAACATGCAACAATTACACAATATTTTAAACTGTTATTGTGATACTTTTCTGTGTGTTTTTCCTTCTAACCACTGTCTGAGTATTAAAGGGTGGAGCATTATGAACTTGAATAAATGTGATAGGCAGGTTTGCACTGGGTGGTTCTAGGTGACTGCGAATATTTCGATTCGTTTGACTTGCTTCCTTAACCAACTCCTTGCTTTTACATTTTAGGAGACGAAGTGATGAAAAATGGTTTCATAACACCGAAACATTACAGCGCATAGAATCGAAAACGTGTAGACATGTTTGCATTTTTTATATTATTCATAGATGTAAAGGGTATTCCCATACTGATATTGTTCAATTTTTAAAATCTAAGAAAGACGTTTATAAATATGTATTTGATTATGTGTGTAAACTTTTGTAATAACTTCTGTGGTCCCATTTTTTTCTTTTTTCTTCTTCAGTTGCTGTGAATTTTTTTGTGTGTTATAGGTGTGGGCGTACGTAAAGAAGTCATCAATTTCTCTGCCATCACGTGACATCCTTTCACGGTAGACATCACATGTGTGATGTATGACGATGCACGTTTGACTCTGAAATTAATTTAAGGCAACACCATCGCACACATTTGGTCACGTGCCCTGTATGTAGGTTCACTTTCAGGGCTTACAATGATTTCGTACGTCACTCTATTGATGTCCATGCAACTCCACCTTCGTCACTTCCACAATCATGTAGTACCACCACCACCATTCATCCGCCAAGAACACTTTTGCCTCCTTTTCGTGACGATGTATCTGCATTCAAACATTTCTTTAGCCATTACATTTACACAATTGCTACGATACACACAGTTTGCGTGAATATTGTTAATTAAATGCCGGATGATTATAAACTAAAGTAGACACCACCTCGACTGAGAACTTGAACGTGAATCAAAGAAGACGAATGACATCAGAACTTTCCATGTGGAATAATGAAGACCAGTATTACCGTAATAACCTTGCAAGGTTTATTCTGAACATTATGTAATATGATACTTTACACATTTGGCTTTTCACAGTAGTCAAAGAAACGACCAGTCACTGGCTTAAAGTTCGAAAAGTACATTTGGGTTTGACAGCTGGAGCAGCCCACCAACGCAACGCATGTGGCGGCCATCTTAACCAGAAGTGACCAGGAGAGAGCAAGCGATAAGGACAATGCTCTTCCTCTAGTCAAAAAGTTGGCGCTATAAGCCAATCAATTTAAATACACAACGTTTGAAAGCTACAAACTAGGTAAACATTTTGGATATCTATTTAAATGATAATAAATCATGTTTACCATAACAAACTAATGATCACCTTTGTTGAAATAACAAAATAGCCTATAGCCTACAAATGAGCGCAAGGAACAAAAATTATTCAATTTTATTCAACAATACCACCCCATTGCTCTTATTTGTAAGAAAACAATCATGAAGTCAAGGAACACTTAATAAAGTTTGAGACTCAATACATATTTGACATTAGATGGTCTCTAACACGCATGTAGGGCACACGAATAAGTGCTTTTGTGAAGATATCGGCAAGATTTCGTTGTGTTTGAATGTAGCACAATGTGAAAACACCTTCCTGTAGTCCTTCTCTTACAAATTTATATCTCATGTCGATATATTTTGCTGCCATTTTCTCACTGTTATCGTGTCAGAATGCTATGGGTAACTGATTGTCAAACAAAATGAAGAACTCGGGGAAACTCGACGTTTAAAAATTTCATCTCTTCACATATTGCGATTAACGACTTTGCCTTAATGACAGCAAGAGACAGACCAACAAACTATGCCTCCATGGTAAGTGGTAGGAGTGCTACCGATTTCTGCTTCTTGATATGCCAGGTAATCGGAGAACCAGATAATGTGACTACATATCCTGACCAGCTGAGGCGATCATCCACGACGAAGCCCATGAACTATCTAAGTAAACGACCAAGATAGCCCTGCTCTATGAGTTGTTGTTCCACGATAGGACGTAACCTTTTGACGACTTTAAGTACGACAGGATCTTCAGAGCTTGATTTCAATGACTTTTGGAAGGATTTGCATTGAATTGCGAGAGTGCTGTAACGACATATCCGATATCTGGTCTCGTTCATAAGGCGACAACCATCAGAGCACCTATTAGTGACTGATACTCTGACGATCATTGTTTGTCTGGTACTTCTGGACAACACTCTCGAAAAAGACATGTTCCCACATCTAAAATGATTGATACATTGTTCATGCCAAAGGACTTGAATTTGTTGATAAGAGAATCAATGTAGGGCATTTGATGGAGACAATACGTATCTCCGGTCTTTGCAAATGTAACTCCGAAAAGGTCTTTATGGGGCCTAACTGAACAACATCGTACTGTCCAGATATAAGTGCAATGGCTTTTCTTAGGGATCTTTCTGACGATGCAAAATCGGTGATGTCGTCAACATATACGAGAATGATAATAGAACACACAGTTTGTGGCAAATACCTTTATGAAGCCAAATTGCTGGAATACTGAATCCAGTTCTTTAAACCAAATTCTTCTGGATTGGTGTAACCCGTACAAACCACGATTCAGTTTCCACACATATTCACTTGTCTCTGTATAACTTGGAACAGGTCGGATGTATACACGTTCTTTGAGAACTCCGTAGAGATAAGCACATTTTACATCAACATGTGTGTGAACCCATCCAAAGATTATCACTAGAAGGAAGAAGAAGAACCAGACGAGAGCAAATGAGATCACCGGCGAGAAAGTGTCTGTGTAATCAACATCATCTTGCTCAGGGGCGTCTATCTATTGGAGGGAATGAGACAAATACCTCATTGAAATTTTAGGGGGCGAGACTATCTAAAATCGCAAAAAAAATTGTTAAGTTTGCACGCAACGATTTATCTTAGAAGAGATGGCATGCAGAACAATAGAACACATTGTAAGTGCAACTGACAAGTAATATTCCTTCCCGAATCTTACTTTCCCCTTCACCCCCTGCCCCCCCATCCACCACCACCGCCCACCTACCCTTTTCCTCCACCTTGATGCAAAATGAATGTCGGCTGCCTAGTGTAAGCAAGCAGCATAACGAGTCTGTGAGAAAACGTGTGCATTGCAGGCAATGCCTGCTACGAGGGGTTGGGTACTACAACACGAGCTACAAGCAAAAAAAAGATGTCAACAATACACTCTCGTTAGAGGGCAGTCGCTATCGGTGACGACTCAACCTTACTCTCGACGTTACAGCAAGTTCATTGTTTTTACACGGGATTAGGCCTACTGATGTAATCCGCTGAAGCTTTTTGTCGTTTGTCTCTGCGAGTGCGTACTACTGGCACTGACGTGCTGATAACATCACACTTATCCCTGGTTTGCCACGGAAACACGGTAAGAATACGTTGTTAATTAAACTACGTATTATTACACTGTAATAATGATAGGCTACCGGTAAGCTGTATTCAAGGGTGTCGAATTTTTTAATTATTGAGGGGACAAGTCAAAAACCAACAGACAGCCAAAATTTCGTATTTCAGGGTAGATGAATGAATTCTTAAAATGGTACACTCAAAGTACTGGGAATCATCTTCGCTTGATGAAGAAGAAATCAGGTTGACGTCTGCTGGTGCTGCCCCCACGGCAGGTGTAGGGTTCTTGGGATTGTAATAAAATCTATTGCTGTCGAATTCCTGACCTGCATGACAAAAATCCCTCACTTCCCTGTGAGAACGTAGATATTGATGTGCCATGTAGTGGTAGTAAATGTCATGTTTTCCTACAGTTTTTCCAGTCGAGTTACAACCATCCTTTCCCATTCTGGTAGAGGATCCTGGGCATTTGGCACATTTATAACGATAGGTACCATTAAAGTCCTTTGGCTTGGTGGTGCCATCACTTGTATTGTAGTACTGGGATATGGAACTGGAATAGGTTCTACGTAATGTGGGTTTTCCACCCATTCCTCTTCATTATGTAGATCAGGATCACAGAAAGCTGTCTCTGTCATCGTGACTTTCTGATGAGCAATTTTAAAAATTTCAGTACCAATATGCTTTTCATTAAAAGAAACACTTCCAGTCTTCTTTACTTCTAGTGCTGTATCCGGCTACCATACGCGATAACCTCGAGTGTTTCTTGCATAGCCTACAAGAAAACCCAACTCCACTCTCTGTTCAAGTTTTGTCCGATATCTTTTTACACGGTGAACAAAACAGAGACTTCCTTTCTTGCGTAAATTTCGCATAGAGATTGGGTTTGACCACCTGACGCCATCAGGTATTCTTCCACCAAGAGTGCGATGTGGACTTCTATTCTCCAGATACATCGCTGTCATAAGCATCTCACCCCAACATGTAGTATATAAACCAAAAGAGCTTAGTAGAGACCTCACAGAATCCAACAATGAGTGGTTAAGCCGTTCCGAGATGCCATTCATTTGAGGAGAGTACACATTTATCCTTTCGGCCTTCATGCCGAGTTCTGTGAGCTCCTTTTGGAATTGCTGATGACAGTATTCGTGTCCATTATCTGTCCTTAGCCTCTTTATTTTTAATCCAGTTTCACACTCGACCCAAGCACGAAATTCCTCAAATTTGGAGAAACTTCAACTTTGGTCTTCATGAGGTACACAAATCCTTTTCGTGTGAAATCATTTATGAAGGAAACAAAGTACACCATGCCTCCATGAGAAGGGGTTGTAGCTTGACCCCATGCATCTGAGTGCACTAGTTCTAAAGACTGTTTCGTAGAAATGTTTGAGAACTTTACATATTTCATGTGTGTTGATTGTGCGATTCTACAATGGTCACATACTGGGTCGTCTCCCGAGAGTTCAATGCTGTCAAGGTGACCTTTCTTGATAGCATTTCTCAAAACATTGGTTGGGCAGTGTCCTGTTCTATCATGCTATATTGTAGATGCAGATACCCCAGTTTATGTTTGGAGGTTTGTGGCACTTACTGTTGCACGCCTTGCATTACAATTTAAAGAAGGCACTTCTGCAGACTTCTTCGAGGCTTATTTTTCATCAGCTGTGTTTACAGTTTCAGTTGTTGTGGTTTTCTTATTTTTGCTTGCTACAGTTGATGCTTTAGATGTCGTTGCTTTAATATTTTTAAAGTCTACTGTTGCGTCCAAGGCAAAGAATTGCTTCTTAACTGGAGCATCAACAAGTATGTCACCATCAGGTCGTCTTATTGTAAGTCCTTCTTGACCTGACGTGATATGGAAACCAGCTTTGAAACATTTGAACCCTGATACCAAATTTCTCCTCATGCCTGGAGCACATAGTACCTCTTTCAGAGTAAGAGTCTCTCCTGCAGAATTGATAATCACATTCACGTCACCCATCCCTTTCATGATGGAGGATCCCTCCGCCAAGTCCGCAGGCAATAAAGATGTTGCATGTAATGTTCAGAAATAATGTATATGAGGACAAAAATGATTTGTCGCAGCCGTATCGAATATCCACTCACTGTCTTGGACTGTTGCTGGAGTTGCTTCAACGAGAAAGACGTTCGATGGATTTCCACTCCGAAGTCGAGCAAACTTTTTGTCTTCTGTTTTTTTTTTGGATGTGCTATGTGTCCCTTTTGGTGACATTTATAACAGGTTACCTGCCATGCCGTGAAGAATTTCTCTGACGATTCCTTGTCGGATTTCTTCGAGTACTATTAGATGCTGTATTAAAGACTTGAGAATTAGACGTGCTATTTCCACCATTACCAAGCATGCGATGATCATATTCGGATAATAGTTTTTATGCAACGATCTTTGCTGTGAATTTTGTATCCTCTAGGGAATATAGTCTTTCACTAACATTGTCCCACTCAGTAGACAATCCGCACAGGAGGTGATATGCGAGTTCATCATCTGCTAGGGTTTTGCCAGTTTCTATCAACTCATTCCCTGCATATTTGACTCGAGATATGTATTTGGCCATTGTTTCATTTGGAGCTATGGTCAGTAAAACAAATGTTTTTCTCAGGTATCGCATACGAGCATGAGATTCAGGCTCGTAGATTCCAACTAGTGTGTCCCTTGCCTCCTTGGCATCAGTGGTGGTGTGGATAAGGGGTTTGACATAATTTGTGAGGGCTAAAGCAAGCATGGCAAGAGCTTTCGATTTCCTCTGATTATAGAGAAATGTAGCCCTTGTGGTCTTCTCCTCAACTTTTGCTGAAGGGGAGTCTCAGAACCAACTATAAAACCTGCGAGTCCTCTTTCCATAAGTGCCATATAAATGTCAAATTTCCACTGCCAAAAATCATAATCGTGAAGTTTATCCAACTGCATGGCAGTTCCTGCTAAAGGCGGGTCCATCATTGACTGCCATTTTTTTTATTGGCAAGCACACAATCTGCTGAGGAATTTATTTCAATGTAGGCCTATGCCAAACTTGAAGCACATGTGTATGTAGGCCTAAGCTACAAATTTGAAGTACATTTTTTTTGTGTGAAGCACACTAATCAAACACGATGCACAGGCACGTGTGAAACACATATGTAGGTAGACCTATGTCATTTGCAAACATAACGTTGTGGGTCTTATGTGCACATACGTTTGCTTTATTTGCACCATTTACTTTGCACTGCATTTGCACTTTATTTCATTCACTTGCATTTGCACTAAATACTTTGCACTGCATTTGCAACGATATATTTTATCTCTGGTACTGAACTAAATACTTTGCACTGTATTTGCAATATATTTTTTCTGTTGTGTTTGCACTAAATACTCTGCACTGAAATTTGCATCCATGACGACATTCACCAGAACATGAGCAACTTTTGAGATAAACATTGTACTGTCTTGGAATTTAGACGTTCGGCCTAATCATTACTTGACAAAATTGCTTTAAAAAAACGTAATTCGTCTCCCTAAACGTCAATACGAAGTCTGCGATAATCTACTTGTAAGCAACGTGCACTATTTGTAAGCAATGCTGAAAAAGGCCAAAGAATTAAAAAAAAACCGCTGCATTTTTTTTGTTCGTTCCTTTATTTTCAACAAAACGTCAAATTCAATACAGTCGATTATTTATCAGGACATTTAAAGTTTTACGCCACCCAAACAACTTGCTGCGATGGCAGCAACACAACACTGAACGAATGAGGACTAGCAATTGGCCGACATCGTATGCGTCGCTAACACTCAACAAAAATGTCAGTACTTACAGTTCTTATTTTTTATCTCACCATCTTCTTGAATATGGTTAAATGGACCCATGGCCCTTTGTTAATTAAACGCCGGATGATTATAAACTAAAGTAGACACAACCTCGACTGAGAACTTAAACGTGAATCAAAGAAGACGAATGACATCAAGACTTTTTATGTGGAAAAATGAAGACCAGTATTACCGTAATAACCTTGCTAGGTTTATTCTGAACATTATATAATATGTTACTTTACACATTTGGCGTTTCACAGTAGTCAAAGAAACGACCAGTCACTGGCTTAAAGTTCGAAAAGTAAATTTGGTTTTGCCAGCTGGAACAGCCAACCAACACAACGCACGTGGCGGCCATCTTAACCGGAAGTGACCAGGAGAGAGCAAGCGATAAGGACAATGCTCTTCCTCTAGTCAAAAACCTGGTGCTATTAGCCAATCAATTTAAATACACAACGTTTGAAAGCTACAAACCAGGTAAACATTTTGGATATCTATTTAAATGATAATAAATCATGTTAACCATAACAAACTAATGATCACCTTTGTTGAAACAACAATATAGCCCATAGCCTACAAATGAGTGCAAGGAACAAAAATTATTCAATTTTATTCAACAATACCACCCCATTGGTCTTATTTGTAAGAACACTATCATGAAGTCAAGAAACACCTAATAAAGTTTGACACTCAATAGATATTTGACATTAGATGGTCTCTAACACGCATGTAGGGTACACGAATAAGTGCTTTTGTGAAGATATCAGCGAGATTTCGTTGTGTTGAATGTAGCACAATGTGAATACACCTTCCTGTAGTCCTTCTCTTACAAATTTATATCGCATGTCGATATGTTTTGCTGCCATTTTCTCACTGTTATCGTGTAATGCCGGTTAGTGAATTTCAAAAATAGGAGATTCTTAATAATCTAGTGATATTTTTATATGCCTACGAAGACAAAAAGGTGCTTCCTGTTCACTTGAGTAAATGTGTGAATTGGCCAGAAGTTAAAGTATTACTCGTAAACGTTCAACATACTATTGGATTATGATTTTCATCAGACTAGTGCACAGTAATAATGCAAAATATGTGTGTCATTATTGTTGGACTCTTTTTCGTAAAATGCCCACGTCCAACCCTTTCATGAATTTATTAGGTACTATCATCACTAAGCCTGTCTTTACATTATGTACGTAGATTTCGACTGTATATTAATAAAATTCTGAATGTGCAAGCCCGAACCTTCACGTTTGTTCACCATTAAAACTAGTTTACATAAACCATGTGGGCTATTCTCTCGTGGTTGTTGCATACGAGGGGACTATTTTCGAAAGTCGAGTGTACAGAGAAGAGGATTGTGTGGAAGACTTTTTCTTTCAGTTATAAAGGGTTTAAGCAAACATGCAGGCAATAATGAACACCAGTTTTTCTGTCAGTGCCCGACTCCGATTGGTTGTTTGACTTTTGCAAAGCTACTCATCATCAAACTTGTGAAAAGACATTCGTGTATGACGATTTTAAAGTGCATGATCATTGTTATTTTAGCGGAAATTTTAGAGGAGCAGCCCATGTGAAGTGTAACGTCCAACACCAATTTAAGGATACGTGTCCTGTATTCAACCATAATTAAATAAATTATGATCAGCACATAATCACCACGGCTTTACCTTATTTAGTATATGACAAAAGTCTCAGTTATTCCACAAAATATTGAAAAGTCCACCACCATACAAGTCTGAAATTTTAGGTAGTTTTAAATTTTTCTCTGCTACACTAAGTACTTTAGTCGACATTTAGTCTTATTTTCCTATCACGAGAGGAATATTTCCTGATACACACTCATTGCTTATGCAAAAAGGTGTTTATCTATGTGCATAATGCAATTTAATGGAACGGTTTAAAGAGACTACTCTTCCTCCAAATGATGTTTTTTTTTTTAGATCAGTCATAGTCGGACTAACCGACGAGGAATATTCGTACGCTCAAACAGTACGGGGCAAAGCAAAGTGTGTACTGTTTGCAGATGATAACCAATTGTATATCTTGGCAGACTTCGCTCCGTTAGCAGATGTTTTTGAGCAATTTAGAAAACATGGACTACAGCAATATAGGCTCGATCCTGCCTATTTCTACCCTCTCCCTGATCTGTTGTGGGAAGCTTTTCTACGTACTACAGATGAACGTCTAGAATAGTTACAAAATGTTGATATGTACAATGTCATGACATCATCTTGGAGGCGTGTGTATAATCTCAATGGTAAGCTCAGGCTAACAATCCTTTAGTACCCAATTGCTACGACCCCTACAATGACATTAGTTATATCATGTATTTCGATGTAAATAATCTTAACGGTTTTTGTTTGTGCTAAGCTTTACCATGTTCAGTATTTGAATGGATGAGTGCAGACGAGTTTAAGACTCTAGACTCTACTTGTTTGACTATTCCTTGCATGCTCCAGGTTGACATTGCATATCAGGAAGACTCACACGACGAGCTCAGCGACTACCCTTTAGCTCTTGAACATACGTTAATCACTTAAGAAATGCTTTCTTTGTTCAGTAGGGCACAGTTAGCTAGACGCTTACATTTTGGGTCGCACCTGATGAGCATGAACGGTACATTTGTTACTACAAGACCTTGATGTTTTACGTGAGTTAGGGGCAAGGGTAACTAATTTCATTCTGGAATTAAGTTTACTGAAAAAAATGTTTTATGTGATATTGTAAGCACACAGCACTATATTCAGTGTCTAGACGAACAGTACTTTTACCTTTGAGCAAAGAACATTAGATCTCATTTACACGAAGTGTTCATTCTTTTACAAAACAGACTGTCCCTAACAGTAGGCAATTCAAAAAAACGGGTATTGGATACTGGGGTAGATTCTCTTAGCTTTGGACATAACAAAATAAGAGATAGAATTGATGAATTAAAAAAAACAAATAATAGTGTATATATGTATTATTTTCTTGGTTATGTATTGGTTTAGATTCAACATATTTTCTGATTCGTGGATGTTTATAGAAATACAAAAAAATTGTTTTGCACTTTGACTAATGTGGGAGATGAAGCACAAGTCAGTATTGAAGCTATCAACTTTTAAAAGTAATCATGGACAGATTTAAATGGTATTTCGATGTTATTGGTTGGCCAGAAATGATGACACATTTGGGCAATGCATACTGTCTTCTGATGATGTAATTGACAGTACTTATTTTAACAGTGAACAACAGTCACCATTGTGGGTTTACAAGAATGTCTTCCAGAGTGCTGACAGATACAACAATACTGCAATGACTGTAAAGTAAAAAAAGAGAAAAACTTAAATAGAAGAAAAATATGGAAAAATGAATTTTGGGACCCGACCTGTAGGACATAGTCCCCACGCATGGTATAATATACGGTACTACATATATAAGTGTTCGACATGAAAAGAAACAGAAACCGACACATAATAAGCTAACCAACGTTGATTTTAATAGTACGTTCACCTATTGATGCTGATGACTAGAATGACGTCATTCAACATGGCGCCTCTTTATGTTAATAAAAATGATTACTAGAAACCGAATTGTTTCGTTGTTGCTAACCGAAACTGAAACTGAACCAGACACCAGCACTTTTTTGTTTGTCCCTATAGGCGTGGCCAATTTTGTTACTCATAATGCACCCTAACCGAATGTAGCATCACACAAAATGTAATTGGTTATACTTCCATGATGTGACGTACGGTTTGTATACTACTCTGGAGATAATGGGTATATCTAGATTGGTACGAATACAGATTTGTAGTAGCGTAACGATCGTAACTCAATATGCAGGGATGCCCAGGAATACATATGCCTTGGGATGCGTAATTTTGTGGGAACCAGCTGGCCCGGTAGAATTTTATGCTGGATAACTTTTATATCCAAATAAGATTCACAATGTTTTATGGGACTTGATTGGCTATCTTTGTAACACATAATAGTGAATATGAAACTGAAACTATGCTGTGGCTGATGACTGCTGGTTTCAGGTCTCCAGACTAGAAGACATCATCCAGGCTTACAGCTACTTCTGGTGGAACAGTATACATACACGTCTTGTATGCTAATACATCGTGGTATGGATATTTAATAACTCTGCATGAACACATAGTATATATTGCGTACCCTTTCCTCGACATCAATAGTGAAGCATTGGGGTCACTCACACCAAGAGATGGTTTGCATAGGATAACCAATGGTGTTGAGTGAGTTCTGCAAACAATCATGAGTGGTGTAGCTCTGAGTTATTGTTGCTAGAACTGCTGAAATGAACAGTCAACTTCACTTAAAATAATTTTAGAAGAGGGGATGGTCTATTTGACATGGAGTTTCTACAGTATGAATTGTGATGGGGCACTTTGAAACTGAGTAACACTCCCGAAATAAAGTAGGGAACCTTTCTTGGCTAACTATGTTATTCGTCATTGTGCGATGATGGACGCGTTCAAATTCTTGAACAGTGATGCGGTAAGACAATAAACGTGTAATTACAGGACAGAGTGCCCAATAAGCTCCATCAGTGACAAATGAATGACAGCGAACCACGATAATTAGTGGGTTCTTCTAACAGTGGCTTTTTAACAATGGTTCGTTATTTTGAATCCACGACAAGAACCGTGCTTGTGTCTAAGCATTAAACATAGGATAACCAACAGCGTCCAGTGAGGTCTGCCAACAACAGAAGAGTGATGCGGTAAGAGAATAAAGTGTAATTACAGGATGGTGAGCCACATGGGCTCCAACAGGAATTAATAAAAGTGTAAACAAACAAACAAATAAAGAAATAAATTTAAAAAATAATGATAAATATAACAAACATGCAAATGTTGAACAGTGATGCGGTACGGCAATTAACATTTAATTACGTGTGTACATGTGTATAGTAAATAAACAAGTTTTTCAAAGCTGTAAACAAATAAATTAAAAATATTAAAAAACATGACAGACAGTTGTGTCAGCATGGCTAGCATTAGCTTCTCTAGAAGGCAACCTACATCAGGTAGGGTAAGAGCTGTCCACCAACTAGTTTGTTTAGTTTTCAGTGTAACTTTCGTGGGTCATTGTTAGCATGTGGTTTGAGTCATGGCAAAATTCTTGCGTGGGATTCATACTATTGTGGAATGTGTCGTGCAAACCTATCCACCAACTAATTTGTTTTAGTTTTTAGCATAACTTTGTTTTTTTTTGTGTTATGTTAACATATTTCGATTGCAAATAAATTACCTTAGAATGTGTAGGAATAACAAAGAAATATTACTCATAAATTGGTTTGTTGAGGATAAATAAGTAGTATTAATAAGCATCAAATTTGCTTGTGTCATTTCATACTACAAAAAAACTCTTCCTTCGACAAGCTTTCCTTACTACATAATTGGCAGAACTCACTACTGGCTTCTTCCAAAAATAGCTTTGTAACAATGGTTCACTGTATGCAATCCACGATGAGAACCATAGGCATGTGGTAAAATTTTGGTGAAAATACCAGATATGGCGAACCAAAATTTGATCTTTGCTATTATTATTTATGTAAGTGCAATTAAAAATTGTGGAGATTGTAATAAATGTATTTATTGGCCATATTTACCTTCTTACTTCTTAGCAATGCTTGTGACAATGCAATTATAATGGTGAGCATATTTTCTAAAAACTTCGTTTTCATAACACTGACTGCAATTTTGCTCGTCAACGTGCAACTCTGTTACAAAACTATTAACACGTAACGTCAGTTTAGTTCAATCAGCTGCTGTGCTGTTAATTGAATTCAGGAAAGTACTCAATGAAATTGCATCATCACTATCAATCTCTAATGGGCACCGACTTGACATTAGGTATTTTGAAATTATGCTTATTGTCTTCTGCCTCCCTTAAATTTATAACAGTTCCGAATTAGATCATACCATGTTTTTTCTTCATGTTCAGTTACATGTTTTTACTTTGTTTAAATTTACACACACACTTTTAAAATGTATAAGTAGGTATTTTACTGTACATTAGATTTGTTGGATCAGGAATATTTTTTAATCTATAAATAATTGGTACGCATGTAGCAATCACAGACAAAGTTTTCATAAAGTTATTCTACTGATGCAGAACCGTTTATCTCATGCATATAAAAACAAACGAGTCAACTCTGTCAACTCTTTCAAATGAGTTAACTCTTAATTAAATTTTATTAATTCACTGAAGAAGCACCAAGCTTTTTTTAATGATTCATTTTTTTATTATTATTCAGACAGCCTCGAATGTCGTTGTTAGGTCGTCATCGTTGATGGCCTCCTCCTGGCCAGGTCATCATATTACCAAAAAGTGTATCTGTAAAAATAAAAATTCTAGTGTTACTAGTGTTTTCCTGAACGGAGCAGCCAATTAATACGTAAACAATCATCACTCGGAGAAATACCCATCTAATTTTTTTTTCAATTTAAGGTATACATTCATCATACATGAACGTGTTGGTGTAGATTTCTAAAATTAGGTGTGGTACTTATTTGATTCCTCTTGTGATGAGCAGGTGACCTTATGAACTCATATGATACTATCAAATACCAAGTAAAGAAGACTCAGTAGCATATGACCAAAAGTCTTTCCGAACCCGAAATGGAACTTTTCAGCCTAGATTCTATTAGATAGAGGTAATGTTGCTGTTGTCGATGGAGAGGGAATAAAATAAGTGAGAAGCTCAAATAAGTGGGTAAAGCAACAGACACAAAATGCTTTAAATTATACAGGATTATTCGATAAGATGATTTATACATTGAAACATTTATTTCATGATGTATTACTCCATTTTAATTTTAGGACCAGTGTTAGTAGAGATCCATTCTCCATTCTGGTTTCCATATTACCACGTTCTGTAATAAATTATCATTTTATTTATTTATATTTATATCAAAAAGTGTTGACATTGGGAAGTTGTTATATCACCCCTGCCAACAAACATCAGCCAAGCTAATTTCATTTAGTATTAGTTCAAAGGTTAAATGAAAATAATGATAATTGTTACTTTCAGTTGCAATGGTCAAGTTTTTTGTTTAACGTCTGACGTATTAGTAGGTGGGATTATCTCGGCAGTTGTTTGTTGGAGGGGTTGGGTTCACTACTTTCTAAGGTGAACACTTTAGTGTCAGTACATGGGTTAGGCTTGGTACGCCATGTAGAAAACTTGGTGGCAACCATTTTTCTCTATCACTACTTTGACCGACTAGAACTTAGAGGGTTATTTCATCCTTGTGGGTTTTCTCTGACATCACTTCTTTTGTAGTTTTTTTGGCACTGCTGCGCTCTGCTAGCCAAATAGTCATTCGTTTTGATAAAGCTACACATTTCATTTGTCTCAATGGGTATACCTTTCTGTTTCTAAGCAAATGCATACCATACCCGAAATATATGGCTGTACATGTTCACTACAGGTAATACTAAATCTATATTTTTTTCCTATACCTATAGGGAAAAGGTATAAAAAAAAGTACCTATATTTTTTCTGAATTTCTTATTAATGCAATAAAATAGTTTTGACATGCTTTTTTTGATAGAGAACTTGTGCCCAGCTGCTTGTTTTACCTTATTGGTTTTCTGCAACCCTGCTATGGACTGAATTAAGATTCTTTTCATTTAAATTTATAGGGTGTAACATAATTATATGTCATAAACGAAGAGGTGTGTCATACGCAACAAACTGATAAAAAACTTCCATATGAACACTGATCTAGAAGAGCCTCCTTTTCGAGATGTACCTCCTTTCCCTGATACGTGTGCACAACCAAGATCCAGGGAGAAGGCGGCTGAACACCTAACATGTTAATGCATGGACAACCCTTTCAATTCAAAGCAGTTGCAACTTAGTTTCAATCAGGCTGTGAATATAGAGAAGATATAGAGAATGAGCCGTCTCCACTCCAGCCCACTAGAACACTGGGCACTGCAAATGTGAAATCGTAATAATAAACAAATTAAAATGAGAAAATAGAAGGATGTAAAAAACAATTTAGCCTAAACTTTGTGATGTGATTTGCACCGTACAGATAGGACAAGTAAGGTGTAAGCTGAATGCCACTCAAATCTTTTGGGGTAAGAAACCTACAAAAGGCTAAACAATTTAAGAAATCTGTCTCATGGGGGGGATATTTAATAAGCTTCTTCTTGCATCATTTCATATATCAGCAGAAAATGAAGTTTGTGGCCATGGTCTGAATTAGGCCTGGCTTCTAACTGCATCGTAACATCTACTCGGATTTAAAACATGAAATTTTATGCTAAACCTTGTGTACAGTGGTAACGCAAAATGCTCTGTTCCATCTGTTCAAAGCAGCAGCTCAAAGTGTCATCCAAAAGTGTCCATATACATCGCTCAGCACATCTTGTCACCAATTGACGAACACGATCAAAGATGGCAGGAATATTTCAGATTGTATGGCAACAGGCCTCAACACGCTAGTAAATTGACGTAACATCAGTGACAGGAGCAGCACACCCTAGAGAATTTCTCATTGAAACGAGATGGCAATGTAGTTGGTACCTTGGGACCTATCAAGCATGCACCATGATTTTTATTTAGTACCTCGTGGGCTACTAGGCTGAAGTGGACTGAAACACCATCATGCACGAACGACATCTGTACCCTTCCTGCTAATGGTACATTCTCTAATAGTACCAAAAGAATATCATGCAGGAACTGACTTTACGTTTCACTCACCAATACTGGTAGCAAAACACAATGTACACCAAAACATCACCAATAAGACCTGCGCAGACATTTATGTTAAATTGTTGCTGATGTCTGGACTCGACTACAGCACATGGTTTTACATCTGCCCAGAAATGATCCTTTCTGGAAATTAATGATGCCATCTCTGCCAAATCCAGCTTCATCTGTGAATAGCATTGATGATAGGAATACCTGACTGTCAGTAGATTGTTACCGCAACTATCTACAGAAAGCCTACCGTGCAGGGAATTCAGCTGGACTGAGACCATGGATCCTCTGCAAAAGATATGTATATGTCAACTTTTCCTTCATGATAATCCAGAATCCAGATGGACATTAAGAAACACCTTGTGTTCCTGGTATGTTTCTGGTGCTGGTTCCAGGATTGTGATCAATGTGTGGTGAGGTTGCTTCGCCATATGAGGCATTCGGACAATCTTGGTTGGCCCCAGTCTGAAGTTGCTGGGGAAAAATTCCCCATTCAAAGATTTTAAAGATTTTTATTCACCAGCGCTTACTTATTTTCTCACCGAGTTGTTACAATTTTTGGCACAAAACGAATCCTAAACTAGCCTTTGCACAACCAGCTAGGTTTCTGTTAATTATCAGTGGAAATGACAATTAATAAATAATCTTTTTGAACTTCAATTTAAACAAAACTGGTTTCTACAAAATTGTTTCCGACCGCCACCGATCCGTAGCACGGGCTTGCTGCCAGTTTCAGGGGAATCAACAATTTTAAATAATTCAAATGTATATTGATTCTGATGCATTACCATTGTAGCGACCTGGAACGTTTACAAACAGAAGATGACTTGTGTTGAGGTAGTAATTGGATAGCATCAGTGGATGGTGCTGCCAGCCTTTATATAGCATAAGTAGAGAAACGTGATAGAGAGATGCTACATGGAAGTGGTGCAGAATTACAGAAAGGTATCAGTGAGGATAGCACCAACGTACACCTAAGTGTGCCTGAAAATCCTGATACAGTTGTCAAAAATTGCCTTAATCTATAAAGTTCGTACAAAGATGCAATAAAAGTTCTTTAGCCTCAAAAGTCAAATGCCAAATTTCAAAGGAAATTTTTATTCTTTAAATGGAACACAGGGTGCTAATATATTTCATATACCAGAAAACCTCCTAACCACCCATTCTGTCCGAAAAATGAGATTTACAAAGTTGGACACTAAGCTGACCCCCAGATAGTAAGGGTCTAATGCTTACCAGCCTCTTAACGTCGAAATTTGACATCTAGGCCCTTACTGTTAAAGCATGTTCGTGTACGTACTAGGCTTTGACTTTTCGACCTTTACTCTTAACATTTAACATTCCGTTTTTTCTTTATTTTATTTTTCACCACAGATGTTAGTGGTCATTTCCTTCCACAGACCACAGCTCTTTCCCAAAACTGTTTAAAGCAAATGTTACGTTAAAGCAAATGTTTTGGATAACAAAAATACCTCACCGTCATTATTCGCTTGTTCCCCTGGAGGTAATTCAATTTCTTCAATGGTAACTAGTCCAGATGGTACATCTGTAAGAAAGAAAATCGTTTAATAATGGAAATCATAAATAGCATACTTTACACAATAAAACAACTTTTTTAAAAAAAGAAACAAAACATCACTCGTTTGTCCTTTTGTGCTGTGAACCAATATTGTGTTCAGAAGCTAAGTAATGAGAGGGCTCTCTTTTTCAGAACATCTTAGCTTTAATTTAATACCCCTAAACCAATGCAGAATGGAATCAGTCGCTTCTTGACTGAAATGTGTAGTCATAGCACGAACATGAATAAATAGCAATGACCAATACGTAAAGGATAATGCCCGAAAACCGCGCGTCATACGGAAACAACGCATAAAGGTAAGCAACACCTGCAGGCTATTGTTTCTTAATGGTCCAATGTTGAGGGCTTTATCCGGCTGAATATCCCGCTCGCCATAACAGCGGAACAGCAAATTCCTTGTCTATGTCGTTGCTCGTGCAACAATATCTGTTTCAAAAGGTCTATTGTAAAGCACCTCTGAAAATTTTTTTGAGAAGTTGTCTGTAGGGGTTATTTGTTGACGGGTTTTCGTACATGAACGGTGATGGGGCATTTGGAATAGAGCAACAATGCATACGCTAATTTGGCTTACACGATGTCCTAATCGTTTTGAAGGGGCAATTTCTCATTTCTAGCAACAGTTGGAGTGTTATTGTAGTATTATTTCAAAGTACATGTTATCACTGTCAATTAGAGCAGTAGCACTACTGCTACAACGGGGCACTACTGCTACTACTGGGCCATTTTACTTTCTATGGCCCTCAATTTGCTGCAACAATGGAAAAAGAATTGTTAGACTGTTGTTTCTTCCAGTCCAATAACTCGGAAAAAGGGTATTCAAGAACTAAGAATGGACCAAGAAGAATTTCAATTTATACTTATCCAATTACACTTTATCCTTTATGCCCAAACGAAAAGTAGTAAATCGAATCAGTTTCCTGTTGGTTTGCAAGATGACAATGCTAACCATTGTAGTGCATAAATGCTTTCATTAGGAGTCCTTGTAGACCCATCACAAATCTTGCCGTGCACGTTTCGAGCAGTTGTATTATCATTATTGACTGAAACTCAGGGGTGGATTAAGAATTTTGCGGCCTAGAGGCTACACACATCCTGCAAAAAAAAATATCCCTACACCCTTGCAAATTTAATAACTTAATTGTTTTTTCCCTCTAAATATCATGGATTTATTGTTATTATTCATCTGGTAAAAAAACATTTTATCAACTGTTGAAAAAATACGTAAAAAAAGAGGAAAAAATAATTAATTAACAAAAACTTAGAAATTAAAACTAGCATTCTTAAAATTGGTATAAATCTGTTCCTTTTTTTCTTCTCCCCCTGCAATTGCGAAATTATAACTTTATATTTTTTTTCAAAATTTTAATTCCTAAAACGTAGCATATGCATTTTTTATTGCCTGTAATATGCTAATCAGTTGGTGTTCCTCGGTGAACCGAAGACGGAAACATTGTCTTGGCCTACAAGATGGAATTGTTACTAACCGACTCATCAGTATGGCCAGACTATGTTTACCAGACTAAGTCGCACTGATTCACCTAGATGGCCGTATATTCACCCTTTCATTCCATATTAATGGACTCTACTGAGGAGGCTCAATCATTCCACCGTAGGAGCTTGTTTTGAATTTGAATTTAAAAATAGATATCAAGCTCTACTATTAGATGTATAGTTTCATATCAATCAAAAAGTGTAATTAATAAAATAATGTTTTTGTTACTACACTGAATTATTTATTTTTAAGAATAAAAATAATCTGAAATATTAAAACACAAAAGTATAAAAAAAATTTTAGAGTGCAAAATCACAAATATGTTCTAAAAATAAATCCTTGATGTCATGTGAAGTAAATTGCTTTATTAGATGAACCAGATCAGTTTTGAAACTTACCAGATATTTTTGAAGAAGAGTACAGTAAGGGGAAGGATAAATAAAGAATTCGATCTTCAAGAACTGTGATCCTAATAGGTGACCGATATACTGGCCATAATAAGTCCGATATACATATATATATATATATATATATATAAAGGGTCCTGGTAGCCTCTAACACTACCCTAGTCGGAACTGAGTGCAGGGACTTAGCCAGCTGAATAACCTTTCCCAGTCGTCGAGCAGATAATTTTGTCAAGGTATAGGTTGACTTCTGCCATCTTTCAGCCCCCATGACCGCAAATGACGACAAAATTTTCCAATTAAATACCACATGACCTGGTCACACCATTAAATATCTTTCAACAACCACGTTTTGTTCCATGTAACATGTTATTTATTAGCACGTAATTTTCCCTCACCTTAATGTCTGCCTAAATTGTGCTCGTTAGTTGTAGGAGGCAAAACATTCGGGTTGAAAAAGTTTATCGATAATTTACTTAGCTTTTGGGATATTGCGCTCGTTCATTGCAGCTATCTGAATAATTTCAAGTACGGCAATTCAAAATTGTGATGGAGAGGGTGGGCCATAATATAACCTTCAGGGTATAATTTTTTGTTAGTCTCAAATTGCGAAAACTTATATTCATTGGTAGAATGACCAGGGTGGAAAGGGAGGAATATCCATCCTGGTCAATGTGCTTAAGTGGACCATAAGGCCCTAACTACCGATTTTTTTTCCACCAAAAAAAAGTACTATTTCACAGCAGCTTGTCAGCAAAACACATTGTGTGAACAATGATGCTTGTTTTCTTTTTTTAATTTTGGCATGTTATAACTTGCTTTTCATAAGTATAATAAATAACAAGACAATACTAAATGATTTTTAGACCAAGGCGAGTGGACCTTTGCTATTAAAAAAAATTCCAATGTGAATATTGGGACAGCTTTATGCAAAAACCGCTGTTTTTGATTTCAAATTTTCTACCTAATCCCGCCTATGTATGTCCAGACTATGTTTACAACGGGAAAAATACAGACATCGGTCATATCGTTGAGGAATAATCACCTAAAAACTGTTCCATGTAAAGCCAGTAGGAAAAACAGTTTGCACCCCTTGTGAACCGAAGTCGAAAACTAGCTCCCCTTCTGAACCGAAGACGGAGACATTGCCTTGGCCTACAAGATGGAATGGTTAATAGCCTTATCATCAGTATGTCCAGACTAGGTTTACCACGTAAAAAGCTAAGGATCGGTCATGTCATTGAGGAATACACAACCATGCATCCTTTTTTGTTTCAATTCAGCCGGACTGCACCAACGCGTTCAGAATTGTAAGCCCAGTGCATCACTGGCACTCCTTTAATGGCGACTTCCATAGAAATCAGCCACCATAAACTATCGAATATCCTTGTTCTTTCAATCTGGACCAATGACCATGCATCATATTTTGTTTCAATCCAGACTGCAGCAACATGTTCATTCAATGGTGGCCCAATTTACTGGCGACCACCATAGGCTGTGGGTTGTCCAAAGAAAAAACGCCTGGAAAATGGATTTCGCTGCAACAGCGAGGGGCAACTTTAAAATATTTGAGTACATCTCCTCTAGTACTAAAAAAATTACAATTAACAACTTTTAGTTAATAAGCTTGCACATTATTTAGTAATTCTACTATTAGTTCATATATTATACTTTTCAAAAACTCTGCCAAATTTGACAGCCTAATAAAGCGTATCATCAAATGTGGTTTATAATGTTTAAAAAAAAACAGCGCATTTTGAGCATCAAAATATTTTAAAGTGGATGACTTAGGTCAAACCGGATATATCCCTCTGAATCGATATCGTTAGCGATGTTTAAGATAAGGTTTAACAAAATTGAGGTTAAGCAGGAATGAGTACTAAATTTTCTGTCGAGTTGTAATACCATACCGTTACTGTAGTCTTTGTTCTTTTTAAACCTCTAATGCTGCCTTCAAATGTTTTGACACCATTCTTACTTGAAGAGAAGTTAAACTGAGTTAGAAGACAAATAAACCAAACCCATTGAAACATACGAGAGACTGCAGTATAGACTAGTCTGTGGCACAGCCGAAAGAAACTCACTTGTCAACATGTGATCGGGGACCCACAGCGAACGTAAAAGCTTTACTGCTAAGTTACCATAGTTACTGCAGTTGAAATCAATCAGTAGACCAGGGCTCGATTACCGACCACATGGTCACACGCGGATTTTTTTCGACTAGATGGCTGCGTACTTGTTTTCACTGCACTCAGTTCTTGAAGCCACAACGAATGTTTCTTTATACACTGTGTATACTTTATATACTTTTATTCACTCTTGAACAACATTAGAAAGCTAATTGAGGACTTAATAAATTGAACTACGTACGATATGTATGTAATGTTACCGTGTACTGAGGTCAGAGTTCTTTTTTGCACATAAAAGTTCACTTGGTGGCAAAAAACACAGTGGCGTGAATGCTAACCAAAAAGTTTATTTTTTCGGTTTATTTGGATTGTTGTAGTTGTTGTTTTAGGTTATGAG
>JAHWFP010212908.1:74111-136383 GCA_023313725.1 Lithobius niger
CCACCTAATCCGTGAGTAGCCATATAACATATGACTACGAAAAAGTTCCGGCTTAATGATCAGTAACCCTGCGATATGATGAATAAATAAACCAAAACCAAACATGAACAGCATGGAAATTTGTTTTATTTACTAACCACAACAGGGAAGTAATTATTTTCACTTGTTAAATGTATTATTAACTGAACAAAAAAGGCCTCACACATTAGACCCCATATCCCCATACTCACACCTATGAAGGTACACGAATAAAAACGGATTAGAGTTAACTCGAACACAACCAACTATAATTTGAACTCCAATTCCAGGAAACAAGAACTGTTTTTACTCAATGGTTATGTCAGCAAGTGAACACAGTTTGTGTTTGAAATGTTTGATGTTTGTGTGTGTGTGTGTGCGTGTGAATGTTTGTGTGCGCTTAATTTATGTGTTATACAGGTTTTTTAATATTTGTGTTTGTTGTTTTATATTTTAAGTCTATTTCTTGAGAGCGGCTATATGTTTATTTTGTGAGCCTTTATAATTTATAAAACAAGCATATTCCTAGTTAAGGCAGTTATTTTTGCTTATGTTTGTGTTTGACGGTTTCTATTTTAGTTCTGGTTCGTGTGGGTCATTACGCGTCATTACGCGTTCATTTTTTGTATGTATTTTTAATCTTCTAATTTTGTAGGCATTTGCAGTTTATGGCGTCCGTTTTGTATGTGTTTGTAGGTTTAGGTTTTCATTCAGTTTAATGTGTGTGTTTATGCTGTATTTTGTGTAAGTGTTTTTGTGTATGAAATATCCAACCATTTTGTTTATTTGATTAGTGTTGACATATACGCGTGTATTGAGGCTGTCATGTCACAATCCTTGTTCCTTGGAATTGGAGTTCAAATGATAGTTTAATGCGCTCTAGTGAATTCTAACTCGTATTTACTCGTGTAACTTCACAGGTGTGAGTATGGGGATAGAAATAGAAATAGAGATTGACGGTGTACGAAGCACCCACCCCCCCCCAAAACCCGAAAGAAGTTAAGCAACTAGAGCGTCATAGCATGATTTGAAAGCATTGAGTGAATGAGCGCAAACAACAGATTGAGGTTCCAGGGTTGAACAACCCTTCCTTGAAAAAGTGAAGCGTAGTTTAGTCCAAGATACAGTGTCAGAAATACGGAGTGGGTGGCCACGAGTGAAGGTGAAATCTGGAATGAGGGAAAGAACAGGGTCAACATCAAGAAGATTGTGAATAAGTTGGTAGGTAAATATCATGTCGCCACGATGAAAATGATCATAAATGGAGGGAAGCCCAAGTTTATGTATGCGGTCGGAATAAGGTAAGGAACTAATCGTGTGACACCATTTGGTAAGGCGACGTTGGCAGTTTTCAAGACGATTAAGTGTGTAAAGATTGTAGGGACGACACGTTTGGGAGCAGTAACCAAAGACTGGGAGTAGAAAGATTTTATAAAAGAGCAAACAGGGAGGGTGTAACGTTTGAGAAACTCTTCAGTACAAAATGGGTTTTACGAAAGACTTTTAAGATGACATTTTCAGTGTGAATTTTGAAATTTAGAGCGTTATCAATAAGGATCCCAAGGTCAGGATGATTAGTAACAGGTTTGCCAGAAAGATAGTAAGAAAAGTGCGGATTTTTATTCCCAAGATAAAGGACGTGACATTTATCAGTATGAAAAAGAAGGGAATTGGCAGGGCCCAGTACACAACGCGTTGGATGTCTTCTTGAAGTAATTTGCAGGAAATAGAGTCAGAGCAGATTTTTAAGTCAGCTGCATAGCAGGCATTAGAAGAACGAATAACAGAAGGTAAATCAGAGATAAAAAAAATTGAACAGGAGGGGGACCAAGAACGGAGCCTTGAGGAACAACAGAGGTAGCGTGAAGCCAAGGAGAGGAGAAACCACGAAGGACGACCCATTGCCACCTAAGGAGTAGGTAGGAGTTAAGCCAGGAAATAATGCCAGGAGAAAAACCGAAAGTAGTAAGTTTGGACAAAACTTTATCACGTGAGATAGTGTCGAAATCTTTACTGAAATCAAAGAAAACAATGTTACATGGCAGACCAAAGTCAATAAGTTTGGTAATGGGATCATACGTGGCGAGAAGATTGGTGAGGCAAGAAGGTTTAGGAAGGAAACCATGTTGGGTGGCCGTAAGAATTTTGAGTTGAGAACATTCATCAAAAAGATCAGAATAGATTAACCGTTCAAGGATTTTTGAAATGGACTAGAGGAGACTAATAGGTCTGACACCAACTAGTAATAAGAAAAAGGGAACCCGTTTTATGAATTGGCGTGATATGAGCATCCTTCCAGCACGAAATAAGGGGATGGAAAGAGAACTGGGACAATTACGAAGAAAAATAGGAGGAATGTTATCAGGACCTGAAGAAAAGTCTTCCTTAAGGAATAAGAGAGAGGAAAGAACATCGGACTCACTGGAATAAACGATGCCAGCTGCAGGTGGAATAGGATTGCAGAAGAAGCAGGAAGGAAAGTTGTGGAGAAAAATGATTTACCTTGGAACCAATGGTAACATCATCAAGGGAGTAAGTATTGTCATCATTTCTGATACAGCTTAAAGAGACAGTTTTGTTATAATTTTTAAGGTAAGAAAACAGTAATTTTAGCAAGTTTGATTTGCATGATAGCATTCTCTCTAGCAGTGAGGAAGTTTGCTATGTTAGATGGAGATGGAAAGGAACGAAGCAAACGATACGAATGCTTTTTGTTTAATGAAGCACGAAGTTCAGGTCTGGACCAGAATGAGCGGGAGGAAGAAAGCCACAGTAATGAAATGGGAGATAATGGCTTGAAGGAAGGCGGTAAGTATTTGAACCTGTGAGTCAACATGAAGATCGGCAAGTTCGGTAGACCAATCAATGCAGGAAATAATGTTGTTAATAAGTGTTTAGTCAGCTGAGCGAAAGTTATAAGAAGGAGAGGGACTGGCTTTGGTAGAAAAGTCAATATCAAGTGAAAAAGTGAGGACATCATGATCGCCACGCCCAAAGGCAGGTGAGTGAGTGATTGAGGAGAGATTGAGAGAAGGAGAGCAGATAAGCAAATCAAGTAAACTGGAGTACTGGTTTGAACGATGGCGAGTAGGTTTCGTAACATGTTGTACACGATTATGGTCTTGGATAAAGTTCGGAAACTCAAGACTGGCACTTGGATGAAGTTCGGAGGCAGTGGCACTAAGCCAGTTGATATTAGGCAGGTTGAAATCACCTATACAGAAGAAAGGGCACGCTGGGTTGGTGGGCACAGCATTGTTAAGCATGGAGAGAAAACTTGGCCAGTGTGTGGGGTACCCTTTTATTGTAGTTCGGTAGGTGCAACCAATAGTTATATTGTCGGATGAAGGAATGATGATCGAGTACCACAAAGATTCCCATTCACAGAGGGAGTCGGAGTAAGAAGCACTGAGAGAAGACAGAATATTGCTTTTATTGTAAATGAGCACACCTCCCTGACCCCTGAGTAAGCGGTCACTGCGGTAGGCTGTATAGCCATTAAGATTAATGGTTGAATCCGGGATAGCTGGAGTGAGGTGTTTCGGAGACGCCAATAATATCAGAAGAAAGTTGAGAGGTAGCAAATTTTTGTTCGTCGTATTAAGATTTATGCTCGTATTTAAGATAAAGCTCTAATGCTTTTTTTCTAAACGGCAAAGCTGTTTTTTGTTCTTTTAATTTGTTGGCCTTTTTCGCTTTTTTTTAATCGTAATTGCTACGGTGTGTTTATCGTGTTTATGGTACGTTCATTGTCCACCCAATTTTGGTTGCAAAAAAAGGAAAGTTAGAAATGCGTATTTATGCTCAGGTTCCGCCCAAGCTTTCTCCCATGTTTATTATTTGATAGCAACACACTAGCGTGTGTTTAGATTTAGCATGCTTCATCTCGATGGGTAGTTGACTCCGCATTGTTGCAGGCAGATGCAGTATCGCGGCAAACAATCACAGAAACAATTCAACTGGCTTCCGGAAAGCTGCATTAAAGAACTAAATAGACCATTCAGTCATGTCAGCAGCCCTATTTGAGGCCAAAAGGCCTCAAAATTAAAGATTTTGCACCCTATAGATTGAAACTTAAAGATTTAAATAAAATCTAAAACCCTTTCAATTTGGTTCTCCACAACGAGTTAAGAGAATTACAGAATTTGGTACGAAGCATGGGCCCAGGTCCTTGTACTCTGCTATCTCCAAACAATAAAAAAAAACCAATGCTAACTCAAACAAGGCTGACAATTCTAGCTCAATTTAGGCTGACAATGCTTACTCAATTTAGACTGACAATGCTAACTCAAACAAGATACAACGACAATGCTAGTTTTTCCGCACCCAAGCATTGTTGCTTCATGTTCGATGAGGTCTAATCCGATCGTGGGCGCCTCGCCTCTTTGTTGTACCATTGTTGCATGTTGAAGCATTGTAACATTTTGATTTTGTTAGCCTCTCTCCGCCTCCGCCTGTCCATTTTCTAAAAATTCTCATGCGCAAACCAACACTAATTACGTGCTGAAACCAGTCCGGTTTTGTGTCGCTTTATTCTTTCCAGGTTTGAAAATTATACCATAAGGAAGCAACTGCTGCATACAAGCATTTGCTTCCTGGTGGATTTTGTAAATCTACAAATAATTCTTTTAATTGCACTTTGTCGACAAATTTGGCTAAAATTTTCATGCACCAGATTTCATGAAAAGCTGTTAGCCGTTTTCATGCAGTCCAAGTCTTAGTACCTGTTGTATACGATAAAAAATTATAGAAAAAGAGGGGTGGAAGAAGTGAAGGCCAGCTCAAAAATTTTGCATAGGACCCAGACCAAATTCGTTAGGCCACTGCGTAGATCAATTTATTTTCAGAAATTTTTGTTTGTTTTTGAATTGTTAAAAAAAAATTCATATATCCTTATCAATATCAATTCAATTAAAAGCTTTATTCAATGCCTACTTTGGTTGCCTCCCCCCAACTCTCGCTTCGTAAATATGTTAAAATACATGAATTTTATTATATTGTATGATTAGAGTGTGAAAACACGCATTGTTGCTGATAGCAACAAAATTTTAGTCCTACTCATGAGCTAAAAATATAATAATAGTCACTTATTTCCTTATTGTTCAATACAGTCATGTTGCTCCAGAAGTTGTCAAAGCGAAAAGGTGCTAAGTAATTACTTCACACCTTATTGCTCACTCGTATAGCTTCTTAATAAAACTATGCACTAAGAGTTTCTTCACTCATGGCATCGAAATGTACTTAATTCGCTATCACATTACAGGAATACTTCATGTAAACCAGGCCAGAAATAAACTAAATAAACAGCGATTTATAAAAAAAAATCTTAAGGTACTTTATGCAGTTGACACGGATTTCACTAAAATAATTCGTCCAGGCAATAATTCTTGGGGAGGGGGGATTGAGGCTTAATGGCGCGTCCACAGCTTGGTCATTAGAGCCAACGTCAGTCACAGTGCAGTGGTCCGGGCAATCTTGGTTGCCAAAAAACAAATTCTGCCACTGTGTGCGCCAATCCCACTATGTCTTACTTAGGTGCAAAAGGTGAAATTAAATTAAAAATAAAACTTTTTTTAAAATTACACTTCATTTGTTAGGGTGTATATATAAAACTATCTCAGAACCCATTCACGCAGCTAGATGCTAAACTTGATATGAAATCACAACATGACATGACAGGAGAAGATTCTACTGCAGTGAAAACATGGCCTATGTTGACATTATGTGAACTCATTGCGTTCGCACAGACGACTATTATGACAGTTGTCGATTATATTCATAAGGGAAAGGCGCTAAACTGATAGATCCCGGTAGCTATTTTTGATGTCATTAAAACCCTAGTGATGCCTTCATCAGAGGTTAAAAGATAAATATTGTGGTTGAATCTCTGATGAAGGCATTGCTTTTGTTTCAACAATGCCGAAATATCAGAAGTATTTTATTCCATTTGTGCTTGTCGCTTTTATATTTTACGTTTTATCGCGCTTTTTACTTCTAAAACAAGGGCTATTAGTTTACCCAGAATTTATCTTGTCATGGAGCACAGGGTTTTTTGGTGAAATAAAAATATAACGTTTTAATTACTCTTGAGCCATCATGGGAGCCTATTCCTATGATGTGATCTAGCCACAGTTTTATGTGGTGGTAGGTTTAAAATTTTTATTTTTAATGTCTGAAAAATTACTATGCAGACTATTTATATTGTGTACTTCTGTTTAAACTTTTTATCTGAAGCAGTTTTCGTTGTCAATCGAATAAATTCACTTTTTATTGTTGGATAAAACATTTTTCAAGGCTGATTCTGTTGTACATCTGTCTCATTTAAAAACAATCAAATGTACCCTTATACCTCGAGTTTTTCACATAAAAAAATTCACAAACCACTATAGGGGACTGTTCTACTACTATCCTTCAATGAATTCGAAAACATATTATATTGAAATTGTTTTAAGAATACCAGAAATATGCCACTAATATAAGTTGTGATTTACTTCCACAGCTCTTCCCCACAATTATTGTGAGCAATTGTTTTTCTTGTTACAGTTTATTTTTGAAAACATACAGTAAAAATCTTACCTCCGTCGTCACTCTCTTCTTCCCCAGGTGGGTCCAATGCAAGATTTTTTATTCTATGGTCACTGGATTCTGTAAGGAACAAAGTCGCTTTTAACCAAAATATCTAAACTATCTAAAATCTAAATATCTAAAATCTTCGTAATTGTTATATTGGTATATTGGTTCATGGTAATCTTGGAACACAGTAAATCATTTTTGTGAAACAAGTGGAAAACCTTTCCCATCGACTTTTTGCGTCGCAAACCATTATTGTGTTCTGAAGCCATGTAATAATAGCACTGCTTCTTTTCACTTAATGTTAGCTTAAATTTAACCTTTGAAACCAATGCGGGAATTGAACCAGTCCTAGTATTGACTGAAATAAGCAGACAGAATTAACATGAATGAAGAATAAATGACAAAGAATGGTAGTAGTAGTAGTAGTAGGAACGTAATGTGATACTAGAGGAATCGCGTCCTCCAGACGTGTGTAATAGACGTGCATATGCATATGTCCATGCTTCATCAAAGTAAGATTCTTTGATCTCTATTTTGCATTAACTGGCTAACAAACACTGATTTTGGTTCACTTCGCTCACTAATGACGTCTCTCTTACCACCATAAAATTTTCTCCCCCCCCCCCCCTGCCTTCTTGTCTGCAGAGACATCGTAGTGACACCAAATTTTATTACGGGGACAGTGAAGAACTGCTTATTTCCAGTTTGGCATCTTGCAGCCCGTCACTCATGTTTATTTCCATGATTCATCAATCTCAAGTTTCTTTATGCCAAGTTTGCGCATACTGGATAATAAACACTGATTTCATTCGCTTCACACACTCAATCCGTGAATCTCCCTTACCACTGTAAAACCTTCTTCTTCTTTCTTGCCTTCTTGCCTGCAGTGACACTGTTGTTACAACGAATTTCTATAACAGGCACTGTGAACGACTGCTTATTTGCAGTTTGGCATACTTTTTTCCCCTTGGCTTCTCGTGTTTATCGTGAAAATGACTTCACTTAATTCATACAGTACAATTTGTGAACGTAGATAGATTGTCACAAAAACCCAGGGTATTACGTATCCAGGATGTTTAATCCCAGTTATCACAGGGAATCATATTACTTGCAAAATGACATTACTTGCAAAATGAATTTAAGGTTTGGCATAATGGATGAGGACCCTGTTCCATAGACGACTACCGCCACCAACCAAGAGTTATTGTTTGGCTCACCAAAAAAATGGTTTTTTGATAGGGAAAGTTACAGCTCTCTGTTATAAGAACTTCCCCACACCCAGTGACGGCGCTAGGGGTGGGCCAGGGTAGGCCATGACCCCCCCACAAATATTTTATCCCCTCCTCCGGCCCCTGACCCCAGCACCTTAAAATGAAATAATAAACAAATTGCAGGGTAAACTTGAAATCAAATGACTAAACTGCGCTTTTATTTTTTACTTCATTTTATTTCTTTTTCCCATATATATGTGTGTGTATAGTATATGTATTTATACGCAAGCCTTCAAAAAAGGTCCTTGGTGCACTCTTTTCCCAGATGTGCCCTCTGTCGGCCCCCAAACACTTCAGTCCTGACGCCATCGCTGCCCACAGCCCTTGGTCCATACCTTTACAGATTCTTTTTATCTTGGATACGAACACTTGATTTTGGGGTAGTGGTTATTAGCAGGCTAACACCCTAACCATCAGGCTACGCTGACTTGATGAACATCCACAAATTTAAAACATCCAATAAAATAATTATGACAATACCCTTCATCTTGGCGTTTGATGATATGGTTATTGCCTGATAACAACGTTAAAAATAATGAAAAACAATGAAACTGGTCATTCAGGGCCCCGTAGCTCCAGTATGGCAAGATCAATCGAAATTCTGCCTTAAGGTGCAAAACTGCACCACGGTAGCTGTCCCTAGACACCATCTGCACCATCACACACCAAATATTAACGGAGGAGAGGTAATAAATTCACAAAAGTACGGCTCGGTAAGCTTTTAAGAACAACAATGCCTAATTTCGGTGCGGTAGGCTGTTAATATATATGATGATTGAATCACCTTTCTACCCACCCACCAGGAAGTGACATCACCATTTACTATTCTGATGCCTTGGTTTACAAGTCTCATCACAATGTTTAGTGGAATATTCTCACGGTTTACAAGAGTGAAATCAAGGTTTACAGGAGTGAAACCCTCGAATGACATCATGGTTTGCTGGATTGATATCAATCTTTACCTGAGTGATGTCAAGGTTTACCGGTGGTGCAAGATTTACTTGAGTGCAGTAGAGGGGAACACAATACTGGCAGAGACAAGCTGACAAGCCCATCGTAGAACAGGTGAAAAGTAATGAAGATCACGTTAAAAATTGTAAGCCGACATGAACGCCTTGCTATTTTTTAGACAATTCATTGCGTATTTTCGAACTCCATTTGTATTGGGTCTAACAAGGTGAACAAAACACTAAAAATGTGTAAGTTGAAATTACGATATTAGACAAACAAACAGAACAACAGGTGGCTAAGTGTTATACACCTATAACGATCAAGCAGTAAATCGGGTGGCAGCTAGTTACTGCTTGCAAATGGCAACCACCTAATTTAATCGTAGATTATTTTAGGTTTTAACACTTTTAAACACACGTTGTTCTGTGTTTTTGTTGAGCATTGTACTTTAATTTTTTACGTTTTTAGTGTTTTGTTCTCCTGATGAGACAACAGTGGAGTCCTAAAATTTGCAATAAATGTCTAATAAATTGCAAATCCTATAGTCAGCCGGGAATTTTCAACTTAAAAGACAGCCAAAGTTGCAAAGGGCACATCCTGCTTCCTACCACCAAAAAAATGAACCATACTAACTTTCCCTCCAGTGTATCAGGTGTGGGGTGCCTCTTGCTACCTGTTCGAATTTTTTTGCTACTGGAAGTGCCTCTTGCTACGTTACTTGAATTCTTCAAGTTTACTAGAGCGACATCAAGATTTACCTTTAGTTACCTAGAGGTTCACTAGAGTGACTATAAGTGATTTCAAGATTTACTCGAGGGACACTGAGGTGTGCTGGGGTGATGCCGGGGTATACATGAGTGGGGCCCGGAAGTGACGTCAAGATGTATTCGTGTAATGTTAAGGTTTACTTGAGAGACATTCATGAGTATCATCATGGTTCACTGAAAGACGTGAAAGTTTACTGCAGTCATGTTACGGTTTGTCGAAGTGGGGATTCCCCTGGAGTTCCGTCAATGTTTACTTGAGCAAAAGGACACTTTCAAGAGTAACGGCAGGAACTATTGGAATTGCCGGAAATGAAATCTAGGTTTATTGGAGGGGGGAATCTCCAGATGTGACATCAAGGTTTAACGGAGTGAGGAATCCCTTTTGTTGGAGTCCAATCGAGTTCAACATAGATTGAAAAAACCAAGCTCAACAGCCAATCCAGTCTAGTCTGGTGGGGAATCCCCCATGCTATTTATAGAAATGATGTCATGGTATGATGCATCATGGGTATTTTTTTCTATAAAAGTGGTGTTCCTTATTCGACTCTCAGACCTGACGCAATTCAGGTGTCAACGGGATTTCCCTATATTCTCAAGGTAAGGAGGAGAATCCGTAGGTCAATCCGGGTAAGTGGTATAATCTTTTTCTTGTTTTAAAGAGAGGGTCCGTAAATCAATCTGATTCTATCCCATCTTGTACGGTGAGGAATCCCCCAGTTCAATCAGGTTCAATCCAGTCATTCCATGATGGAATGAATTCCCAGTTTAATCCAGATAAAAGCTATTTATATAGACGGGAAATCTCCAGCATGAGAGCCTATCCAGTTCAAGGGTATTATGGAATCCTTACTGAAGAGCCAATCGCTTTTAAGAATGGCTGGGAATTCCCGAGCTATTTATAGAGATGATATCATAGTATGATGCAACATGGGTTATTTTTTTCGTATAAAAGGTAAGCTTCCCATTCGAGTCTCAGTCAACATTTAGGTCTGGTTTCTATAGTTTGTTCAACATTATGATTGCAGGAAACTGAATGTATGATGCTATGATTTCTTGTACTGCAAATCCAAAAACATGTAGATATTACACTTGTAAACTCTACACAGTTACCGTTAAAATCTACGGATATGGTATTTATGTGTTTTTTGCACTAGCAGTGTTAGGAAACCTTGCGTCATACAGCCAGTTTCCTGCAAACATAATGTGGAATAAACTATAACTTAGAATTAGACGTCGCTCAATGGCTTTCAAGGTTTAGCCCTTGTGCCACAGATTGCTAATTACTGTCATTTATTAAAAGTACTTCCTCATTCTTTAAATCTACTTAATTAAAAGTAATTCCTCACTCTTTAAATCTATTAACAATAGTGAGTCATTCAAAGTAGAATTGAACTTACCATACGATGTATTATTAAATGAGTGATGGATTATCAATGCGATGTGTTTGTACACACAATGAATTTACAATGAAAATAATAAGTGTCCAAGGAATTCTCAATTTTATGAATTTTGGCGGTGAATTTTTCAGATACCTACGTGGAGTTTGATTGCCATATGTTGACTAAGAAAACTATCATGTATTTTAATGTAATGATGGATTGCTTCTAGTGTGTTTGTATCTAACAATCTCGAGATGCAAATCTTTGAGGTACTTTTCTCCTAATTCCAACGTTGCAGTCTGGTGAGTCAAATTTACATAACATTTGGTGATAGTAGTAAGGGATTTGAAGAATAACAGGCCCTTTTGAATAGGCCCTACAGTAAACCTGTGCATTTTGTCATGTTTATCCAATTTTATGTTTGCAGGTTTTTTACTTAATGTTTGTCCCCGTGTGCTTATTTTAAAAAATGGTCAAAATATCTCTTAAACCAAAAATGTAAAAGAATTAGCGTTTGCTTTGTCATGACCTCAAAAGACCACTCTGACCTGGTAGTAAAAGATTTGGTGGAAAGCAAGCCCTTTTGAGCAACCCCCTGGTCCCTCTACTGTCCCCCTCCAAATTTTTTACATGTTGTTTTTTTTAAAGTGTAGTTGTTTGTGGAGCATTTTTCGGCATGTAAACGTTCCCATTGCGTTACTCGTGCAGATGAGGCCCCTCCTATTTGAGTATTTTTTGTATGTTTTTTTTCAACGGTGTTGGTGGTTTGTTCAGGAATAAGCGGCCTTGCCCTTCCTGCTCCATGCCATCTATGTATGGTTAAACCGCATATTATTATTATTATTATTCACCGTGCGCCTATTTTTACAGGAGTGCAGGGCCGAACAGAAGTCTGATGGGGCTCCAAATTTTCGGTGGGACAGGGAGGGGGTATCCAAAAAACACACAGTTTTCACTTCATCAATATTGAATATTTTTGGGGGAAGGGCAGTTTATTCTGTGGGTTTTTTTCTGGTGAGCAACATTTCTGTAAGTTTGGGGAATTCTAATACCTTCACAGCTATCGCCTTTAACTTGTATCACTGACCTCTAAGTGAAAGTTGTATAGATTGTTTTTTTCTTGAGTGCTTGTGTCATTGACCTCTAGAGCAACTAATGGCCTCTGGCGAAATATTTCACAATAACCATGGATTTAAAAACAAAAAATTCTATCAGATGATTACTCACTAAAAATAACGGGGAATCTTTTATGTGAGTGTTCTGATTGTATTCTTTGTCGTATTTTGTATTTTTAAATCATTGACACTATCACAGCCCCTATTTTTGTTAGTCAATAACGTGAAAGTTTGCAACATGGGGTTAATGATTTGACAAGATTTATACAGCGTTGATTGTTGTCATGTTGATATAAAAAATCAGTATTTTTCACATTGCAAGCACGTGAAAAATAGATTAGGTTGTGCTAAATCGAAGACGAGCGATTACATTTCGAATTTTAAACTGATTTAAAACGTACATGCTGGTTATTCCGGACATTAATTGTCTATGCAGATTGCTCGAAGATTTAATGTTTATATTCATAATGTTTAACATTTAAATATTCCATTAATTCATTCAATATAACAGTAAAATTTTAGTTAGAATTAACTACGAAAAATAATCTATTCTTATATCTGGAACCTTGCTATAACAATCCGATAGCATGGCGTTTCCTGTACAGTACCCTCACTATAAGGAAATTTAAACTTAACACTTAAAAAGCAATGCAGTAAATGGTCTTTACAATGGAAAACTTCGAGTTAAATTATTTGCAATTCAACTGAAAATTACTGATTTTAGGTGTTAATTAAATTTAAAAATATTCACCTTATAGGAGCGTAGATTCCAATATTCGTCCTCTTCGAAAAAAGAGCCATCAATGTATTTTAGTAGGGCAGAACTTAGTTTATAAGCAGGTCGGCTCTTACGGGCACTGGATTAGGTTTTGGAGCCAAACTCGGTTTGACTCGCCCGAAACGAATTTTCAAAATTTTTTTTCTGTAAGTGCTAGAAATCTCGGAGAGAAACTTTGGTTCTGCCTGGCTGGCTTTCTGGCTGGCAAGTCAGATTTGTATCTGGAATAAAACTTTATTGTTTGACTGGCAATTAAAAATCAATTTGTTCCTGTTGGTCAAATACGTTTGAATAGATCTTCCCGGATAGATTATTCAATTATGTCAAATTCTAGCTGGCCAAGTTTTAAAAAGTTCTTGTTTGGCGCGGGAAAAAAATAAAAATGTACTTTTGAAATTTTATCTGGAGAGTTGAGTTTGTGACTGGCAACTTACTTGAGATTCGCTTTTAAAAAAGTTTTAAGTTTTGCCTAACACAGTTATGTGCTGTGAAAAAAAGGTATTTAAGCTCCTGGAACTTAGCAAGAAGTTCAAAACGGATTTTGGTAGCTTAAGATGACGGACTGAAGTTAAGAGCTGCCTGTATGTAAGTTTTACAGTTTATTATATTTAACGTTTTTGTATAAAATGTAAAATATTATAAATTAAATTAGTATAAAATTAAGATTATTTTATACAACTCACTGTAGGACTTATGTGTGTGTGAGGCTTATAAGCATACCTCAGTCACATTGTATTGGTCCTGTTTGCAACTTCATCAAATAAATAAACTCCAAAGCTAGGTGTTATTAAATTTAGGACTTTTAGGTGGGATTGGGTGGGAGGAGGACCTCTCTGCAAACTTTAATTAGTAACTTTTTTAGGGAATGAATTAGAGTCCCTTTTGCAAACTTCAATTAGGGACTTTTTAGGGGATGAATTAGGGACTATTTTGCAAACTTTAATTAGGGAATTTTTTAGGGATGAATTAGGGACCCTTTTGCAAACTTTAAATAGGGACTTTTTCGGGGCGGGGGCTAGTCATACCTGCTTTTCAAAGTATATAACTGTCATTATAAATTACGCACGTAATTATGGTTGTAATAAAAATTTCCAGGCCTTGAATTATTTGAAATTGTAAGCTATGTCCTTGAAAGACCTTGAATTTAATTTTTTTTCGTCTTAATTTTAAATAATACCCCTAACCTAACTTACAATTCGAAAAAAAGCCAGAAAGCAATTTTTCCACGTATTATACCTCTGAATTTTTCCCTTGTTTTTTATTTCCGGTCATACCAGAACATTTTTATTGTTTAATGAGCTGTTGTTGGTTCTTCATTGGTAAAACCAGACCTTATTTGAGTAAGCTTGTTGGTTAACAAAGGCCCTTAAAAACAGCATTGATGTTGGAATAGTCTTGAAAAATGACACCTGTTTTGGAAAAAGTCCTTGAAAGTGCTTGAATTTCTTGTGTGAACCCTGTTAATATGAATTATATTAATATTAATTATAATATAAAATAAAATTACGATTGAATACAGGTTGATCAACAAAAAACTGACGACCCACAATTTTCTAAGTCCAACGTTTCTAGTTAGCACACCACAGAACCATGAGAAGACAAATCAAATCTTGTGTCCTCTTCTGGTTCTGTGGTGTGCTAACTAGAAAATTTGGATCCTGTCGGGCACTTCATGGGGTGCCGATCGCACTGCCATGTTGCGCCTCTACCGAGCCCTTGTTTGCAGCAAGCTTGATTATGCGTGTATGGTCTATGATTCGGCTAATGACTCGACTCTCCAGATGTTGGACACTGTGCATCACAGTGGCCTGCGTGTGGCTACTGGGGCATTTCGAACTTCTCCAGTGGTCAGCCTATATGCTGAGGCCTCGGAGCCACCTTTGGCCATTCGTCGGCAACAGCTTGCCATTCAGTATGCTGTGCGTTTGCGTGCTGTGCAATCCAGTCCTGCTTGGTCCATGGTTTTTGGGCCAGACTTGCGAGTCGGTAGACGCAGGGTGGGTAAGGGTGATTTCCGCGATAGGCTCCAGCAGTCCTGTCAGGAGATAGCCTTTGAAATGCCCTGCGTCTTGAGGCTTGGGAGGATGCCAGTTGCCCCTTGGCTTGTCCCAAGTGGCAGTTTCATTTTCGCTCTAGCGTCCCTCCAGAAGGGTTCCACTCTACCAGCAAGGTACTTACAGGAGTTCCGGCGGCTGAGTTCTCAGTACGCCGGTTATCAGCGCCTGTTTACTGATGGGTCGAAGTCAGACGTTGGCGTAGCGTGTGCTTGTGTGTGTAAGGGAGTAACGGTTGCCCATCGCCTTCCATCAGGCTATTCTGTGTTTTCTGCAGAGCTTTTGGCTCTTGGTTTGGCGGTGGAATGGATCCTTGACCTTCAGGGCACGCATTTCATTATCTTTAGTGATTCCATGAGTGCCCTGGAGTCCTTAGCGAATTACAATCCTCGGAACCCCTTGACACAACGTGTCCAAGCTTTGCTTTCCCGCTTGCCTGGCCAGCGGAAAACCGTGCTTTTCTGCTGGATCCCGGGCCATGTTGGGATAGCAGGGAATGAGCAAGCTGATTCTGCTGCGAAAGGGGCCCTTTCTGGTCCTCTCGGTAGGGATCTCAGCCTTGTTCCCTCAGACGCCTTTCCAACTCTGCGTCTGAGGTTACACGCTTTTTGGCAAACCTTGTGGGATGGACAGGACGGTAATAAATTACGGGCCATTAAGGGCACTGTCGAGGAGTGGCACTCGGCGTGTCGCCGCAGTCGCCGTGAGGAGGTTGTGTTGGCCCGTTTGCGCATTGGTCACACCCGACTTACTCACTGTTTCGTTTTGCGGGAGGTTGACCCTCCTGAAAGTTATTTTTGTCGACGGGCACTTACGGTCCGGCACTTACTTGTTGATTGTCGCCATCTTGATGGTGTTCATCGTCGTTTCCAACTTCCGCATGACATTGCTCGTCAATTGGGTAATAAGTCTGTCCTCCTGTCCGGTGTTTTTCAATTTTTGCAGGAGGTACAGATGTATGACAAGATTTAGATTAGGGGTTTGAATAACATCTCTGTAATGTGTGGTGCAGTGGCAACCCGGACCACTGCACTGTGTCTGAGGTTGGCACTAATGACTAAGTTGTCGATGCGCCATTAAGCGTCAATCCCCCCCCACGCGCCTCCCCACGTATTGTTGGTTTTCGACAACTATGTCATTTTCAAAAAGTTTAAGTTTTATTACCAACGGTCACCTCAACTTTTTTCTTATCATACTGTAGCCTGAAAATTGGGTCAGTGTCTTTGGGATTTTCGAAAAGTTTTACCAAGAAATATGTAGCTGTGTCTCCAATATTTTGACCAGGTAACAAACTACCGAGGGACCTTAGCGTTGTGATATTAGGAAGCTCAGGTGGGGTAGAAATGCATCTAGCTTGCGCCGCGGAATATGTAGGGGTGAGTTTAGGACCAGAGCACGTAGAGGCGTATTCGGTTTTGGTGTCGGGAGAAATTTGCATGATAGGAGCTTGAGCTGGTGTTGAATATTCGGCGAGACTGAAGATAAGAGGGATCTACAATGTCTTCTCAATAGGAGTAACTGCTTGGGAAGGTGGCGGGGATAAACCCAATGCTTCGTAGTCATCCTCGTCACTTTCTTTATATTTGTAAGCTTTAATTGGGGTCGTCTGTGTGGCTAGAATATTTTTATTCGGTTTAGTTTGCGTGGCTAGAGTGTTTTTAATCAGCATAGTTTGCGTGGTTGCACCCAAGACAGATTACGGTTTCAAGGTGCTTACTACAGGTTAAAAACATTCTTGTTGCGATTCTTCTTGCTCTTTCTGCCCCAAACGCCAATTTAAATTTTTTTTAGTTAAACGTCTTTTGACTTTTGCGATTTCTTGTTTTGTCTGCATTCTTTTGTTTAATAGGCAAAAACGAACGTTCATATCTGCCCTCGTTTAAGGTTTTTTTAATCGCTAAAAATCCGTAAGGCTTTTTCCAACAATTTTGACACAACGTTTTAAACTCTAAAAATTCCATGTCAGGGACGACATGATTTTCGTAAACGTGTTTCAAATTTAACTCATCTACCAGAAAAAGAATTATTAAATTTGCATTGTCTCTAACCACTTGTTTAGGAATTCTCGTGTAGGGTTGACGGCAATAAAAAAAAACATCGGCGTTCAAATGGCGTCCTTGGGCAAAGTAGCGCTCTATATTTTTTTGTTTATTTAAAAGGCAGTCGTCAAACAGCACCAGGTTTCTAAATTTTGAGTCCAGTTCTTCGGGCGGAATTAAATCTATTTTAGAACCGTGAAAAAATGTGACATCCTTTCCAATTTTTTCCTCAATTTCGGTAAATATAAATTTAATGTTTGTACGTTGGTTGACACAAAGTTTTGATGTAAATAAATAATCTGTCATAATCCAACCATTGTTCGTTACAGATGAAATTAATCAGTAAGTTAGTTTTTTCCACAATTTGTGGGCCCTATAATTAAGCATCTGATATTTGAAGGTAAGAATGGGTGATTTTTTGGTTCTTTCTTGGGTACAAAAAAGTCGTAGTTTTTAATTTCCATCACATTTTTTATTTACACATTTTCCTAATGCTTACAGAGATACTAAACTCGTAAAGTCTTCATCTGAAAACTTGCCGCTGGAGACGTTGGGATGCACCACTCCATATTCAATGGTGCACCACAACTTCACATTACCGGGAGAATCATTGGTAATGTATACTGCACTAATTCCCCCAGTAACTTCCGTCAAGTTTAAAGCACCGTAAGGTGGTAAGTTAAACCACGGTTTATCTATTACGTTTTTTAAGGGCAATTACATCCATTTTGACATGCATGTTTGACTTTTGGATCACTTACACAATAACTAAACACAAGAATTTCGGTAAGAATACATTACGTCCGATATAACAATTTAATTACTGCATCACCAAAACACGACACGGAGATCGCCATTGTTTTGCTGGAACGCTCAGAAATTAATGCCGACAGATGTCACTTTTCGATTTTGACTCGCAGCCGACTGAGATAGCTGTATTGACTGTGAGGAGCTCAAGCATCTGACGGCCTTAGCTGGCCGAAGTGTAGTTTGCAGCTAAGGCCATCAGACGCTTGAGCTCCTCACAGTCAATACAGCTATCTCAATCGGCTGTGAGTCGAAATCGAAGAGATCCGAGAGCGAGAGAGAGTAACGTATTCTTACTGCAATTCTTGTTCTTAGTTATTATGTAAGTGATCCAAAAGTCAAACATGCATGTCAAAATTGATGTACTTGCCCTTTAAGTTTATAATTTATTTTGTGTATATTTTAGTAAACCCAAGTTCTAAGACATAGCGGTTTATCGCAGTTGCTTGCCTTTTCACAAGAGGAGTAACAGGGTGAAGCTATGTCCAGTGAATTAGGATAATTGAACATGATCGAGGAAACTGGTTTCTGATCTTCATACTCAATCTCCAGTATTTTGCAGATGTACCTTTTAAGATTTTTCAATAATTTTTGAGTTTCTGGTTTGCTGGGCAAAATCCACCCTTTATATTTCGTTTTTTTTTTGTTCGAAAAAGGAGTTCCCATACCCTTTAAATCGTTAAACTGTATGGAAGGAGACAAGTTATACTTTAAACCATCGTTAATTTTTGTTCCTTTATCATCTGTAACTTTCAGTAATTTTTTGCAATAGATTGCAGAGATTTGTTTGCCAGGTTGGTTGAGACATCTTGAGGTTTATCTATTTACCTTTTTTTAATATTAAAAAAAATGGGGATCAAGCTACCGAGTAAATTGATTCGAAGCAATTCATTAAAGACCCAGTTTGTGAGAATAAGAGGTGCAATAACCTGAGAAATAAAAGAAAACACAACTGCTACGGTTGGAACTTGAACCCAGAACAGCCGCTTACTAAGTCGAGGTATTAAACGTGCGCGTATGTTCTGGGTTCTAGTCCCTGTGGGGACAATTATTTTTTCTTTTCTTTTTTGAGATTATTGCATCTTGTATCCTCGCAAACCAAGTCTTTAATGCATGTTGTTTCATTCCTTACTCTGTCACCGTCTGCATTTTTTGAAGGGGGTAGATTCATATTTTTAAAAAAAGATGTCTGTTAATAAGTTAGGACAATCGTTGAAAAAGACGAGAGGGGAAGAGGGTGAAGTGGGGTGGTCGTTACGAGACGGCAGCCCGGGTTAGGGTATGTGTTGACAGCTGAAAGCAACTATGAGATGCAAAATAAACATTTAACTAAAGTTGGAGCAGGTATTGGTACTCTAGCAATGGAAATTCAGAAACTTAAAACCGACTTGCCTCCTGTCATTACTCTTCTCAGCGATGAGTTGGCTTCCGCCATTTGTAGCATCAAACAAAATGTGTTATACTTAGATATGGTTGACGGGAATTTTTATGCCAAGAAGAAGCAAATTAAGGACATTGCTTTTCCCAGGCACGCTGCTGATGCAGCATCGAAAGTATACGTTGACAGAAATTGCTTATTATAGGACGACCAGAAAATATACGTCAACGCAGCCCACAAGCAGTTTAGAAATTAGGGCCATCCTACTTTGGCGAATGATGCTCTTACTAAAGTATTCGTCGACAACAATTGTTTGTTACAAGACGAACAGAAAAATCACTTTAAAGGCACAAACAAATAAATTAGAAACCTAAGCGAACCAACTTTGCCGAGTGAAGCGGCTACAAAGAAATTTGTGCATGAAAACAGTTTCATGCTGATCAGTTTCAGCATCAAAAGCCCTTTGGAAAAAGCGAGCGATTGGTTCGTTAATTCTGGTCCTCTCTCCAGATTCATCTGCACGAGTTCAGGTTCAATTCATAAAGCAATTTTCTACTGCAGCGATCCGAGAGTTGCACTAATTGCTAAATGTAAAATAGTACGAGAGCCCTTTACATTATGAAAATAAAGGAAGAACATTCGGCAGTTACCGTTTTCGAAAATCCTCACGTAATAGAAAAAAATTTGGCCATCGCGGTAGAGGCATTCGAAGAGTTCACCCAGAAGACGTTTATTTCCAGTTAGATTTGCATGTAACTTTTCATTAGATGACTCGTCTTATCCTATCTAAAGCTGCTTCGTAATTATGTGCCTTAGAGAAGGTGCTTAAAATTTTAAGCAAAAGTGGCCGCACCAAATTTGGTCAAAATTTTGTACACGTTCGTAATTGTATTTAATTCCTAGTCCCAAGTAGTTTACCACAGATCGGGGATGACCCATTTTGCCAAAACTATCGAAATAACAAGGTTCCTTCTAACGGGGCTATAAGCTACCCAGTGACTTCCGTCTCCATCGTGGAAATCTTCCAAGTTTACTATTCTGTTTTTACAAGTAGGCCAAAGTTTTAAGGGAAATGTGTTTTTACTAAAAGTACCTCTGAATTTTGGAATTTTCATTATTCTAGCTAACGAGAACATCAACGAGAACATCTCGAAAGCATTAAATGAGGGGAAATTTGTTAAAGCGGTGTTAATTGATTTGCAAAAGGCTTTTGACTCACTCGAGCATGATAAATTATTGACGAAATGTAACCATTATGGGATTCGAGGTAAAATTGGTAATATAATGAAGAGTTATTTACATAATCGTAAAGCTTGTACTTCTATTGATGGTAACTTTAGCAAACAAAATCTAGTTCTGTATGGAGTACTGCAAGGCTTAATTATGGGACCATTACTATTTGATATATATATATAAATGACATTATAAACTGTATAAATAAATCTGAAATTGTTCTCTTTGCAGATGATATTTTAGTGCTATCTATAAATGATAACAAAAATACAATGGAAGCAAACCTAAAACAGGATTTCAGCAAATTAACAAAATGGTGCACAGCAAACGATGTCTTTATTAATGAAATAAAAACCAACAGCATAGACATTTTTTCACCTCATAGAAAATTAATTACAGACGAACTATATATTCATAATGATAATTGTTGTTGCAATAAGGGAACCATTAAATGTAAAACTGTCTTAAAAGTTAATGATGCTAAATATCTTGGTCTTTTTATTGAAACGGGGTGGAAACGTAAATTACACATTAATGCTATAATTAAGAAATAAGGACAACTTATGCCTATTATTTATAAAGTTAAAACCATTCTTAATTATAAAGGTAAGAAAATTGTTTTTGATGCTTTGGTTAATAGTCAAATCAGATATGGTATTGAGGTTTTTGGCCAAGCTTCTGATTTCCTTTTGGAAAGATTACAAAAAGCTCAAAACAAATTAATTAAAATTCTTTTTAGCAGGAATGGGAAGCATGAGTCAACAATTGATCTTATTAAAAAATACAAAATACTAAATGTTACAAATTTAAAGGATTGCACTATCATTTTAAATAACTATTATAAGTCTGAACACAAACTTAAGGACACCTTTAAAAATGGTTTTCTAAGGGATCAATCAATAAGATTTAAAATACCACTCATTAAAAATAGTTATGGTGCCATGTGCCAAAATCATTATATACCAACACTTTTTAATAAAATTCCTACACACCTTTTAAAGCTGGACAATTTTAAACATGCAAAAAAAGAGATAAAACAGTGGTTAATTTATAGTTAAAATGTATTAATAGTTTATACAACACAAATATGAATTCCTAACTGATTGTAAATATGTAAATATGTTGAAAATAACTTTAATACTTATTTATTGAAATTATGATGTCAAACTAATTTTCTAACTCAATTTTACAACATAAGTGTTTTTTATGTAATCTGTATTATTCTGTATTTTATTTTGCAACCCATACAAGATCAACATGATCTTCGGGATGCTTGATGAATAAATTAATTTTATATTGTTAAAAAAAAACCGTTTAAATCAAAGTTTGTTAAAGGTTTATAAAGTCAATTAAACCTTGGGTGGTCTTAAGTAAAGACGTCTGCCAGGGGGCAATTTTTTTTGCCTCTTTTTTAGCTTAATTTTTTTCTTCGAGCCGGAACCTTCTACTTGCTTGTGATGCCGCACTAGTTCAGCTAGAATTTTTGCATCGTTTTGCGACTTTTTTATGGCGGATACCAACCCCGCTGTCCCACCTGCCAATCCTCCGATTCCGGCTAAAAGCCACCTTTCGTTTTTCGTGATCTTGTTTTGAGCACCATATCTTTTTTTTTATTATTATTATTTAATAAACAACTTCGACTTTGCCTCTGTCCAACTTTAGATTCATTTTACTGTCCCCAATGAGCAGAGCATGACGAGTAGTATTATCCGGTACTTCCGCTCTAAACTTCAGTTTGACTTGTACATCCACGATTCCTGATTGAAGCCTCTCGGACTGTTTGGAGCAATCCAACACCACGAGAGGACGGGCTTTCTTGAACTGAAGCAAATCGAAACTCAAGTCGTACGTGTCATAGCACAGCTGCCTAAATTGCTGCGCCATTCTGTACAAGTCGACGTACTCTCCAGTGGCAAAATTAGTATTTAAATTGAGAAACGGATATCTAATTTAGAGTCACGTGATCATCTTGCAGACTGCAGTGATTAAACACGCCAGGATTTTGAACTAAAGAGTCCTGCCTATTCGTTTGAATACGCTAGAACTACCCACCTAGGTTTTTCAACAGCTGACGTAGTCAGTATGTGCCAGGTGAAGCTGGTATTTTGAGGGAGCATGCAGCAATCGTAATGCCAGTGCCTAAATCCACTGTCGCTCCATGGTTGATGAGCTTGTAGAGTTTAAGTTGCTGCTCATCCGAGGCAGTGACATGTGGAACGATCCAGCTGATGCTATTTAGAGCGACTTTGTTATTGGCCGCTGCTACTACTTTGAAGATCGCATGAGTGTGAGCACGTGTTTAGTTCTATAGATTAGCTTATCGTAATTTTCTAAAAATCCCATGACGTGTTTCAACAGGAAGGCGAAGATAAAGCTTCCCTTGGGAGTTGTTTCAACGATGATGGATGCCTGCCGTTGTTTGAATTCCAAGTTGTCTGTTAGTTCAGCAGCAACTGAAGCAGCACTATCCAACACCCAGCCCTGGCCAAGCAAAGCCGGTTGCTCCGCTGAGCCGTAGGTGAGCAGTCCCTTCATCAGAGTACCGAACCCGGGATAATTTACCTCGTCGACTTGTTTATCACCAAGAAGGTAGTTGATATTAGAAAACAGGAACATGGGAGCGCTATTAATCAACGCGGCTATGTCAGCATCGGCATAAGCCAAGTCATCGTCCTTCAGTAACCTCCCTTTAATCAGGAAGTAACTTTTGCCAACGTGCAGAAATAAATCTTAGTTTTCAACATGGATTCGGTTTCCGAATTTACATTGTTGAAATTGGTGCCGACAGTAGGATTCTATTCGTGGTAGGTGTAAGATTCGACCGATGAATCGTACACCAAAGGTTCGTTGTTTTTTAAGTAATCTTCTACAATGTTCATTTTCTGGGTGTTGTTATAAATTTGATGAAAGCTTTGTTTCTAGGCGTCAAACCGTTTGTTTTTTATTATTAGAGTTAAAATAAGTCCTTTTCCTTTTTTTCCAAACTTGAGCATTTTTATCCTTTTTTAAAAATTAATTCGTAGATCTCACATGAAGTCGCACAGTGAGCGTGTCACCATTTAAATCCAATGGCTCGTTGGTCTGAGATGTGAGCCAAACTCTTATATTTATGATTAATTTTGTAGTAACTGGGAGGTAAATTAAATTATGAGGGTAGTTTATGATTTTGATACCGGGCAGTGAATTGGGATAAAAGGAATAAAAAGTCGGCTGAGTGTCGCTATTTAGGTACGAATTGCCTATGATATCCACGTGTACAAAAATTGTGTTGATCCTTATAATAAAGACTGTATTTTGACTATCTCGACTTCTCACGTACTTGCCCAATTAAACCCCAAAACTGGAGCCAAACTCTTGTCACCTGAAAAAGATATTCTGTAATTCGGATCGGTAATTATCAAGTTGGTTCTTATAGTGCTTAGATTCGAAAAATCGCAATGGCATCCTTGGTGTACCCATTCGCATCTATCGCCTACTTGAGAAATCTATTCAAATCCTCCAATTCGGAAGCACTGGGACTTACTAACACTTTGTGCCATGAAGCGCCAGCATCTGTAGTGTACTGAATTTTGTTATTTCTCGCGGTGATGTTGTGAATGCTGTTATAAGTATCTAAATTAAGCAGATCCAATTCGTAATTTTTTTCAGAGTCCAAATGAATGGGTGTGTTTAGATTAATTTTCAAGTCGGAGTCTTTGCCAGTGAGAATCAAACAGGAATCCATGTTGTCTTTTTTTTTAAAAGAGATGGAAGAAGATTGTACTATAGTAAAAAAGAGCAACCGTAAAGAAGAACTATTGCGTCAAATGTAAACGTTAGACTCCTAACCAGTCGAAGGCGCCAGTTTCTACAACTTCACGAAACAACTGACCGATGGAGATTATGATTCGCGATGTATGTGGTACAAAAAAAGCTTACTTCGTCAAAGTGGGGAAGGGACTCATGAACTAAATCGTAGATAACTTGCCCGTTGAAATACATTTACCGCGGTTTCAATACTGCTGTCCTGTAGCTCAGCTGAAGAAGCGACTGGCACGAGGACATCCTGGAATAAATAAACTAGACGAAGCTCGCAAAGAACACGATATAGCTTACACCGAGTGTTCGGACTTAAATGAATGCCACACCGCCGATGCAGTTCGAATTTCAAAAACTCAAAGGGTGAGGGAGGATCCATCTCTGGCATGGAGGGAAAAACTAGCCACTTCCCTCGTTAAGAAAATCATGAAAACAAAACTCAAGTTCGGAATGGGAAATAAAAAAAATGGATCAACTCATAAACGAACTTCACAAACCGACATGGAAAAATGTTCCGTGATGGAAGGTGATTGTACTGGGCCTGAACGATCTATGACAGGCTGACTTGGTGGAGATGATACCATACACTAAGCTAAATAAAGGATTTATCTACCTACTGACTTGCATTAACGTCATGTACAAGTTTGCTTGGGCCATTCCTCCTAAATCTAAAACCGGTCTAGATGTTACTGAAGCTTTCAAGAAAATACTGTCAGGAGCGACCGCCCCTAAAAATGTACAAGTCGATTTAGGTAGTGAGTTAACAATAAAGACTTTAAAGCACTACTTAGTCACCATAACATCAACATGTACTCTACTTACTCTGAGAACAAAGCGAACAAAACGCTGAAAACTCGAATGTGGAAAAAAATTCACCAGGCAGGGGAATTACAAGTGGATACACATTATCGACGAATTGGTTTCGCAATACAACGAAACGGTTCATTCCACTACAAAACTGAAACCTAGGGAAGTAACCAGTGACCCAGTCACGAACCGTTGCTGAGACGAACTAGCTTAAACAACTGTTGAAGAAACCCAAGTTCGCTGTAGGAAATAGTCAGGATTTCTTAGGTTAAAAAAATTTTCCACGAATGATATTTGCAAAATTTTATCAACGAAGTGTTCACGATCCGTAAAGTGCAAAAAACCCAAGCAGTTACGTATCTTTTAAAGGACGAGTCGGGTGAACTGGTGCTCGGCAGTTTCTACGAAAGGGAAATTCAAAAAACCCAAGTTCCAGATTTATTTCTAGTGGAGCAAGTATTACGCAAAAAGCGGGGAAAAGATGAAAAAATACTTTATTTCGTTAAATGGAAGGGCTAGGACTCCAAGTACAACAGTTGGACAGATAATATAGATAGTTTAATCTGAATTCACATGCCTATAAGCTAGAGTACTGACTGCATCGTTGCAGACTTATCTCTTGTCGTCGTATGGACTGAAAGTTAACTTGTTGATGGTGATGGTTTTTAGTTCGTGCGCCTCCGAACGAATGTAAGGCCCCAGAGTTTTCATGACGCTATTATTAAACAGCATATTTTTGTACGTTCCGTGCACCACTTGTGCTGTTTTCTTAATGCCTTTGCAGGCCATCTTGTTCTTCCCATCCAATTGTAAAACGCTGTAAAGCTTCTACTTTAAACCTACAAACTCGGAAATTCGGCACCCCGTGTTCTCGTCTTTCATCTTCCCCAATACTTTTTTGTTGATGTTAGAGTGTAAGAAATGATCTTTTGGGTAATCGGCTGTGTCAAACAACGACGCATTTTCTTCCATATCTTTGTAAACAATGTCTGTTTCTATCGAATAACACAGACTATCCGTGTCAGTGACTAGGAGTTTACATCTCTCTGGTCAGTACTTTTTCGTCATGTGGTAGTAGTGAAACCGGTAGACTAGTTACTTTGGAAGTTCCAAGACACTAAACCCAACCATGATGGGCTTGTTCAAGATGATATTTGCTGGAGTCTTTGTAAAAATCCTCGCTTAGTGAAGTGAAACTCGTTGTGCGGGGTGAGACGCGTACATGATAGCTTTCTCTGTCGTCGATGCTATCAAGACGTTGTTTCTCTTGCATTTGTTCTCTATCGTCTTACCGAATATCGAATTAATTTGCAGTTTGTAGTGATTTTTGTCAAAATTGTTACTAGCTTCTTGCCGTTTCTCGTTATTAAACTCTACGTAAGGTTTCAGCCAAGGGGCTTGCTTAAAACTGATCGCTCTGTGTATTTTCTTGAGAATCATGCCGAGAGAGATGTAATATTTCAAATTTCTATAGTGCACCATGTAGTTTGTCTTTGAGTGAAGGTTAGTTGTTAGCTTTAGGCTTTTACTGTACGTTAATCGCAAGTCCTTGATTGCCCGACGGTTGAAAGGAGAAAGTATAGACTTTGTGATTTTCATGTGCTCCGGGGCTAACGGGAAATCATTGTGTGATGCATGAAGCATGTTGGGGTATTCCAAGTCCACTTAAAATATCAGCCCCGTATCACTCTGATCTCCGTACCTATCGAGATTTATATCCTCGAGCTGGTCTTCTGGCACCCATTCGTACTCTCCAGTTCGTAGATTCTCGCACATTACACAACCGTACAAGTTGTTGAAGTCCAAAAATATGATGAGAAAATTCTTTTCATCAGGGTCGAAGGTAGGTGGTATATACGTGTTGTTGGCTTTAGCTTATCTTCTAGGTATAAACGAGACACCGCCTCTTATACCATTTTCCACTATAAGATGCATGTCAATATTAGTGAAGAGATACAAAGACACTCCTGTACTCTTGAGTGCCGCGTCCCAAGGCAGGGAGGGTGTAGAAATGTAATGTGAGGGTTCCAATTTGTAACTAGCCAAACTAGTCGCTCTAAAGTTTTCAAAGACATCGGATAAAAGCCCGACATCCGTCCACAAATGCAGGTCGTAGTAATCTCCAAACGTTTTGCATTTCTCTAAATCCCAAATCTTCATCACGTGTTAATAAGATTCAGAGCAGATCGTTCATTTTAACGACGAGGCAAATGCCGACATGGGAGCTAAACACTTCTCAAAACTTCCACATTTGTCAGGTATTCGTACGGAAACACACATTTTTGCCTAAGGCCTCGTACGAGTTCCATCGATTCACCTACAAAGAGCTTGTCCATGATGTCGAAGTGCTTCAAGTTCGAAGCTAGAGTTTCCAACGATGCCTTCATAAACGCTACATATCTATGAAAGTAAAACCACCTAATTTCATGCTGCTGGTTCTTTCCCTGTTCTTAGCAATGATCCTAACATTATGCAGAGCGTTCAAATCTTTAAACTAATTCAAAGCTCTTACGACGAAATGACTGTCGTATTTTTCAAAATTATCCATAACAACTGCTATGTTTTTGTTCAGAGTGTAAGCGAAGTTAAACTTGCTGTGCGCGGCACCTCTAAATTCACCAGTATTGTGGTCATGCTCTCGTACTTTCGTAAACCTGTTAGGCTTTTCTTGGGGAGGGGCAAATGCACCGTGTTTGCAAAGATGGCACACCGCAGCTTCTTTGTTCAGCAACCACTGCTCCGTGGTTAAACGTTTCATCATTGCTTGTGGGAATCCACGTAAGCCACGACCTTTTTCTGCTCCTCTAATAAAGACTGGAAGAAAACCTTCACGCAGTCTACTCCTCTGTACATATTTTTTGAAAATACTCCACCTAACTGGTCCACAATCACGTAGGCAAAACTGCAAGCCTGGTGTATGTGGTTAACTCTGGTGCATGTATCATTTCCATCACAACTGGAGACTGGATGCAGCACTGCTTCAGAGTTCACGTAGGCTATGTACAACCTTTTGAGCTCGTTCTTGAAATTCTTAAACCGGAAAATATCATTGTCGGGCAACAAGGTCTTTTGATACGGAACTCCCTTACAATATGGTAGGTGGTAGTTTCATACCTGAAACGATTTCGAAAGCCGTGTAGGTAATGCCTGCAAAAATAGTTCAAATTTCTGTTAAGGTTGAAACTCGCGATGAATTTGTTGAAATCTTTTATCGTCATGTAGTGTCCGTCGAGAAGAAGCAAGTCAACATGATGCTTACTTTCAACTAAGGAACAAACGCGAGAAACGCAAGGCTCGTCATCCTCGAAACCAAAAACAGATATCGAAATGTTTTTGGCTTTTTTGAACGCCGCGATATTGGATAAAGGAACTAGGTCCAACATGCCAACAACTAATTCGTGCACACAAGGAAGGTAATGTTTCGTATCCCAATCATGTTGCGAAGATGATATTATATCATCTACTACCCAACACGGCCCACAGAAAATATTTATCATCTTCACTACACACATTAACCAGTATATCGGGACCTAATTTAAGCTTGTTGGGGAGCGCTACGTAACCTTTCCCAACAAAAGGTCTGTAAATTCCAACGCATAGCTCAGTGCACACGCAGTCACGCAGTGCTTGACAACCCACCCACTTCCTTCCGCTAAAAACTGTCCAATACTATGCAGAAATTTTGTTTGACATTTCCAAGAGAACCTCCTTGCTCCCCACTCTGACTAGGTTGGAATTGAAATAAGCTTTAGTAGTTTCCGCATTATCCATCGCTTTTTCGAAGAGAATGCATAATCCAATTTGAGCTTTTATGTTTACCATAAGACGTAGACATTGTTCTAATAGATTCCAATATTTGTCCTCGTATTGTTCCAACAAAATGAAGGGTTCGTAGTGCATTTCATCAGACTTAAAATCCCACTTGAAAGTCAAGAAGCAGCTGTTGAAAGCATCGCGTACGAGATCAAAACCTCCTAATTCCAAACTGAACGGTCTCACCTCGAGTTCGGTATCTTCGGTCAACTCCATCTTGTCTTTCAAATCGTGAATCATGTAAGACAAGGCCCAGTAGATTCTAGTATCCTCTATTATAGGTACGACTAGAGATCTGACGATGTTTGCTACCAGGTTGAAATTTGACTGCATTTGAGAAATTATTCCTTTCCTTCACCGGGGGTTGAGTTTAGGAAAAGAGAATTTAAGTCATTTTTTGAAGACTCTCCAATTTCCCTTCCTCGTTGTTTTACAGCCCCTCCACACTTGTAGCATTTATATGCGAGACTGTCCGAGTAAGTCTCACCGCATGATTCGCAGGTTACGTTACGTTTTCCTTCATGACGCCTTTCGTGCCTCCATTTATATCTGTTGTTCCTGTTGTTCTTTTCGCAGTATTGTCATAAAAAAATCTCATTGTCAGACATCTCTCGTTTTTTTTCATCGTCAATCATCGTTGGTCCTTTTTTATCTACCGAAACTGTCTCTTCGTTCGTCTCTTCCGACGAATGTGAAATCCTGGCATGAACTGTAGCTTTTGCCAAATCGGGAAAATACTTCTGACAAGCTTCGCAGGAATATGTACATCCAAACTTGATTTTTTTCAAGCATGATCATTTTTCCAACGCATCGCTCGTGGGGCACCAAAACTTCATCGTAAGAAGAAACGGGAGTCCTCCGCAATCGAGACACGTAAAGTTTAACACGCAAGGCTAATGCAGATGATTTTCCACCTCTTCTTGCGATAAAAACTCAACCTTGCATTTCTTGCACTGGAACCTCGAGACCACCTCGTACTTGGCAGCCATAGCTGATATAAAGACTTACGGATTTATTTGAGCTTTTTATACCCACCGTGCTTTCTCCACACGCTAGAAACCCTACCCGTAAGCACACGGTGACCACCAATAAGAAAAAAACCTGCGAAAAAAAATTTGATAAACATGACAAAATGTGCAGGTTTACTGTAGGGCCTGTTCAAAAGGGCCTGTTATACTTCAAATCTCTTACTACTGGTGATTCATGTTGTATTCCAGAAAACGAAGTCCATAAACAAGGAAAATTAAAACTTTGAGTCTTCACCCAACAGTGACGACTTCGAGTGGTTTTGTAATACCTTTATAAAAGAACTATAAATATTTCGAACCTCTTCTTGGTCTTTAATGAGGGTTTTTACTAATGCACACGGTCATCGAATCAGGACGTTGGTAGGTACCCCACTTACTGTTATGATGATCCCGTGAATTGGGGAAATACATGGTAAGGAACTGATTGCTAATACATATCTAATATTGGATGAATCGTTTAGGGCATTAGTGGGAGAATAATTACTCACCTCTGCTTCAAATTTTCGAGTTCAGATTGTAAAAGAAAAATTATACGTCAATTCATGTGCAATATCATTTCTTGCATGCACATCATGCACATCATTTCTTTCAAGACACATTCAATCAATACAGTATACCGATCACATGAGTCTTCGTGGATTTTTCTACATTAGATTAGGAGAGTACAACGGGGATAATATACTGCAGTGCATCAAAGAATGGCATAGATAATATACTACAGTGTATCCAAAAAAGGCATAGATAATATAAATGCACAGTTAAATGCACAGCTAAATGCACAGCTAGGTAACATAAGGGCAGAAGAAGCACGAATCTTCAGAGGTCTAAGTGCCCAAAAAAGCAACTATACACGGGTCTTTTTTGGCATCGCCAAACGTGAGGAACAAGTGGAGGGAAAAGGGGGGGTCTGGGGCTGGAGGGGGCACTGAAGGCACTTTTGGGTATTTCATTGGGGTCCACGGCTGGTTCGATTTTTACTGTTAAGAAAGACTTGTGTACCAAATTTATGTTTTCTGCAAAACTTCTGCAGAAATTTGTTACTCCACCTAATGATTTCTGCCCAGTGCTATACAATAATAATTGCTCTGCCGGCGCGAATACTGCAGTCAGATCAAAATCGTGTTCAAAAGGCCCTGATCGGTGTTAATACCTACATTTTAAGCTGTACAAATTGAAAATCGGTTAATTGGTTCGATCTCTAGGTGAGAGCAAAAGTTCTAGCCCATTTGGCTTTCCGTGTCAAGAATAGTGCAGTTAAAATAGCATGCGAAAGGCCCTAGGCCTTGTCCATACCTACGTTTTAAGCCTGGAACTTGAAAATCGGTTCAGTGGTTCGGTCTCCAGGTGAGGGCAAAGAGTCCTAACAACAACAAATGGCCATACTGTGGATGCCGAACGGTTTGATTGTGGTCAATAAAATTTGTAATGCAGTGAAATAGTTGCGACACGACTCTAAATACCGAATTTCGTTGGTCTATGTCAATTTTGGGCGAAACTGTAGGAGCTCAAACTTTGACATTTAACATGGAAGTTCATGCTGAGGCTTACATAAGGAGCGCTACCACGGTCCTTGATTAAAAACACTTTAGGTAGACAGATAAATCCAACCTATGGAGACCCGACCTGTACTGGCGTACTTGCTGTCACCAGCTCGGATGGCAATGAGTTCCACGGGCCAAACACACGGTTTGCAAAACAGTACTTAGTGCAATCTAGTTTAGTCTTTGCAACAGTTAGTTTATAGCAGTGGCCTCTGGTATTGCTGTTTCCACGAACATTAAAAAAGTGAGAAGGGGGGGAGATTGAGGCTTAATGGTGCGTCGACAACTGAGAAGGCTTCATTTCGGTAAACCCACGCAAAATTGACTAGGTAAAGCATAGCCCTGCTATTAGACGCCTATATTCAAGGGACTCAAGGTAAAGATACTTAAGAAGTTGTTGGTAATACAGATTGTAACAACCCCATAAAGTTTTTGTAAATGACCTCTGTACTGATTCAATTTTCATGATATTTTTAACAAGGTATGGAGACCAGATCTGACACGCATACTCCACAATTGGTCTAACGTAGACAATATATGCCCTGACCAATGTGAAAACATCACCAGAGCTGAAGCATCGTTTAATCATGTAGCCCATCCGTTTTGCCATAGGGTGATCTAGTTGCAATGGGTTTAAGATTTAAGGTTTGAAGGTAAATGGACTCCCAGGTTTTTAATATTGCCTTCAGTGTTCAGAATGGTATTATCAATTTCATACGAAAGATTTTGATTTTTTCTTCCTAATGAAAGCACCTGGCTATTAAAGATATTTATAGGGAGCTGCCATTTTAAAGACCAACTATTCACATCATCAACAGCCATCTGGAGGAGAGCAGAACCCAGCTGATTGCCAACACCCCGATAGACCTTCACATCGTCAGCAAATTTGGGCATCTTTACACCATCACTTTGGGTGTTCAAGTCAGCGATACAAATAACAAACAACAAGGGTCTCAGCACAGATCCCTGTGGAACGCCACTGCTAACTAAATCTGGTTCCGAAAGTGAATCTGTCATTACCACTGATTGGGACCGAAAGCTAAGAAAGTTTCTTATCAAGGACCGCGGTAGCGGTCCTTATGTAAGCCTCAGCATGAACTTCTACGTTAAACGTCAAACTTTGAACTCCTATAGTCTCGCCCAGAATTGACATAGACTAACGAAATTCGGTATTTGGGGTCGTGTCGTAACTCTTTCACTGCCTTACAAATTTTAATGACAACAATAAAACCGTTCGGCGTCCACAGCATGGCCATTTCTTGTTATTTTTGTTGTTGTTGTTGGGACTCTTTGCCCTCACCTGGAGACCGAACCACTGAACCGATTTTCAAGTTCTATAGCTTAAAACGTAGGTCTCGACAAGGCATAGGGACTTTCGCATGTTATTTTAATGTAACTACATTATTCTTGACACGGAAAGCCAAATGGGTTAGAACTTTTGCTCTCACCTAGAGATCGAACCAATGAACCAACTTTCAATTTGTGCAGCTCAAAATGTAGGCATTAACACCGATCAGGGCCTTTTGAACACGATTTTGATGTTAGTGCAGTATTCTCGTCGGAAGAGCAATTATTATTGTAGAGCACTGGGCAGAAATCATTAAGTAGAGTAAGAAATTTTTGCAGAAATTTTGCAGAAAACATAAATTTGGTACACAAGTCTTTCTTAACAGTAAAAATCAAACTTAACAGCCATGGACCCCAATGAAATACCTAAAGTGCCATCAGTGCCTCCCCCCTCCCGCCCCAGAACCTCCTCGTGATGCCCCCCAGGGTTTGGGTCAACAAATTCTTATAGATCAAGCTAAAAACTTGAAATTGCTTGCAAAAGTCACTCTTAACAGTATAAAACGAATCAGCCATGGAAAAGACTCTCTTATTACAATTATTTTAAGGTGATTACAGTGTTCTTTTCTGTGTTATTCTTGCTAAAAACAAGAAAAAAATAAGAGATATTAGTATTAAAAAACGCTTAAGCGTATAAAATACGGATGTAGGTCTTAAAAAACTTAAAGCACTAAAGGAACAGATATTAGAAAAAGACATGTAAGCCATCAGCGTCACACTAATACGTGTGAAAGAAGCTCCAGCTTGTTTTTTGGGTCGCTGGAGATTCTTTTACACGTATTAGTGCGGCACTGATGGCTTACATGTCTTTTTCTAATATCTGTTCCTTTAGGGCTTAAAGTTTTTTAAGGCTTACATCCGTATTTTATACGCTTAAGCGTTTTTTAGTACTAAACCAACATAATATTTTCCCACCAATGCCAAACTTTTGTAATTTAAAATGTAGCTTCGAATGTATGACCAAATCAAAAGCTTTGGCAAAGTCAATGCAGAAAAGATAGACCGGTGTACCCTCCTCGATTGATTTAGTCCAGTCGTTTAAACAGTGTAGTAATTGAGAAGTCGTTGACTGACCTGGTAGGAAGCCAAATTGATCATCTGGGATTAGCTTGAATTTATTAAGATGTTTTAAAATATGGTCGTGGATAATACGTTCAAGCAAACGACTGGGGATGCTGGTAAACGAGATTGGACGGTAGTTTGCTGGATCAGATGTGTTTCCCTTTTTAAATATATGTGTAACCCATGCCAATCGCCAATCATTTGGTACAGTGCCCAATTCAATTGATGATTTCAGAATCAACGTGAGCAGTTCAGAGAGCACAGATACAAGTGACTTATACAAGAATGAAGAAAAACCATCAGGACAGATAGCATGGATGTTTAAGGTTAGTCAAATGTTTATGTACAGTTTCGCGTGTTATATAAAGTTCATTAACACAAGGAATTGGTTCTACGAATAATTGTTTTTCGCTCTATGGAGGTGGATTTAGGAAATTATCATGAACGAAGTTTTATGAAAAAGATGTATACCAGCTATATACCCTGGTATACCTTTTTAATAATTTTGGAATACAGTGTATACACAGCAGTACACTGAGGTATACTTGATGTACTCGAATGTATACTCGTCTCAAACTTAGGTATACTTGGTGTACTCGAATGTATACTCGTCTCAAACTTAATTATACTGAAAGGCATACCACACAAACTGAAAGGTATACCAGGTATACCTGGTAAAAGGATAAGGTATGCCGAAAGGTACACCACACAAACTGAAAGGTATACCAGGTATACCTAGTAAAGGGAAAGGGCATGCCTTGTATTCTCAGGTGTATACCCATCTCAAACCAGAGTATACTGAAAGGTATACCACAGATACCAGGTACCCTCGAGTGTATACCTGTCTCAGACTAAGGTATACAGAGAGGTATACCGAGTAAGCTCGGCATACTTCCACTTTAAACTAGGGTATACTGAAAGATATAACTGTATAGCTGGTATACTCAAGTGTACACCCATCAAAAAAAAGATATATGGACAGGTATACTGGATACATCTGGTATACTTGGGTGTATACCCGTTTCTAACTAGGGTATACAGAGAGGTGCACAAGGAACCTGGTGTACAAGGAACCTAAAAAAAGCTGACAGTGTTTTAAATAATTTCTGAATGGACAAGAAGAGACATTTCCAGATACAAGTAAACTGCACAGAATCAAACAATTTTCCTAATACACACTTAGTATTGCATTTCATACTTGACTTGTAGCACATTGAAATTTTTTTTGCATTGTTCGGCTGCTCCATGGGACAAGGAAGCCTAATTGTTAGTACGACCATTTCATGTGCAAGAGATCCTGAATTCGATCCTGACCCTCAGCCACCCATGACATTTTCGGTAAGAGATAAGGACCATGTGATGCCTGTGCTCATGTAAATTGTGGCATATAAAAGCACCTAGGAATTTCCTATTGGAATTACCTAGCAAAAATTGTCCCTCTCTCCTTCAGCTGGGAGCGCATCAAAACTACACCTATTTTCCTGTCAGCATTGAATTTTTTAGCATAAAAAAATTGGCGGATTTAGCTTTCCTTCTGCACCGAATTGGACGAATCGTTTAGTGCATCAGTGGACGAATCGGGGAAGTCAGATAATTACTCACCCCTGCTTCAAGTTTTAGAGTTTAGTTTGTAAAAGAAAAAGTATACATTAATTCATCTGCAATATTTAAGATAGTGACATAAACAATGCCACCTGGAAACATGCACATCATTTCTTTCAAGACACATTCAACCAGTACAGCATACCAATCACATGAGTCTTCGTGACTTTTTCTACTTTAGCTTAGGAGAGTACAACAGGGTTAATATACTACAGTATATCAAAGAATGGCATAGATAATATACTGCAATGTATCAAACATGGCATAGATTATATAAATTAACAGCTAAATGTATAACTAGGTAACATAAGGGCAGAAGAAGCACAACTCTTCAGAGGTCTAATTGCCCAAAAAAAGCAACTATACATGGGTCTTTTTTGTACACAATGTGTTGAACATTTAATTCGTAAAGGAAAAATGACTCATTACTATTTAATACTACCTACCTAAAGTCGGGTTTTCTACCACTTCACTTTCAGAACCGGCTACATCTTCGTCATTTATTGCGTTGTCATCATCACCTTATATATGAAATAAAATATTGTCGTTAGGCAAAAAGCATGTTAGGAAGTATTTTCTTTTTGAATTCGGTCGTTAGTGCAAAAATGTAATCAACTTGAGGCCATGAAATATCTAGCGAATTTTCGAAGATGAAGCTTCACTCGTTTTTATGGTGCTGTATTGCCATGAAATAGAAGTAGAGTTATGGCTGTCGTATGCACGCAGGTAGGTAAAAAGTCTTGCTTCTCCAAATAAAATGCAGGAAATTAAACATATGGTGAACCTGATTAAACATTTCTATAAAAAAATCAGCCCTGGAATGTCCAATCATGATACTAAACAAGAAGGATAGCCAATGAGCTCAAGGTGGGTTAAATAAATATTGTTGCAAACCTATTTATGTGGCCTTTTGGACTGTCGGACTACCTGAGTAGAGAATCGAACCCACGAGTTTTGAAATCAATCACTGGAAATTACTTTAGTACTGTTTTTCTCACTTTTTACCTCAGAATTTTGCATCTCTGGTGAAAATTTGAAAAATGTTGGGAATCATAACACATCTCCCAAAAAACACTGAAAGAAAATCTGTTAATGAATGCAAATGTTATAAACAGTTGACGACAACGATGTAATTTGATGTAGACACGCTAGCGTGTTGCACCAAGCTAGGCTATAAACATCACATCAATTTAATTGTCAAGGTTGCAAACCATAGTAGCGCGACGCCATAGCGTCAGTGTCTAAGGGCGCGTTTATGCAAAAAGGCATTCTCGCTCGCCGAAAGCTATTGCTAGTCAACCGTTATTTATTTATGATTGGTTTCCCGTTGCTACTAAATGTACGCGATAATAGATAATAAATTGTATGTATTATAAATAACAACATGGACAAAAAACAAAGTGCTACAGTAATTTTAAACATTGCTACAAGATTGTTGTCATTTCACGCTCTTTCCGAAATTTGCTCTTCTCCCTAAAGGTACAGCTTCTAACAATGATCAAACGTTGATAGAATAAATAGCTTCTCGCAGCAATAATTCAAAATCCAACTTGGCGTCCATATCGTGGCTATCGAATCGAAAACAAACCATCGAATGCCAGCATACAAAAAACAGTCCATTGTATTGTACTACAGTAAAAATTGTTTTCTTGTTGTCATAAATTGAAGTTCAGATGTTACAAGCATCGTACCCTGTGTCACAAGGAACGAAGAGAAGATTTGCGTCTGCGTCGTTGCCATGGTTACTAATACGCATAGACAACTCGAAAGCCGCATACTCCGGTAAAGGCGAGAAGCAGCCAACAGATTTAGTATTGATCAAGTAAATGCTAGTGAGCGAGAAAACTGTCGTTGCGTAAACGAGCCCTAATATTCTGAAGCATATTTGGGCACATTTCGGGTACTTGGGGGAAAATAATAATGCAGCACAAAAGCTTAAATTGTCGTAAAATAGAGAGCAATAACCCACCTGACAAAAATTAACTTGTGTATGAATGTCAGCTAAGTGGCTTTTAATTTGAAATTTGACCCTCAATAACGTTGCAAATGTGCTACTAGTTTCTAGTTTTTGTTTTTCTAGTCCATTCATCCCCATGTTAATTCCAATAGGGTGATTATTCACCAATACCAAGTTGTGGGAAGGATTCCAGCTATGAAGTTTTACGAATTTGCTGCAGTACGAAACGAACTGCATACCTTTTCTGGGGTACAGCCTGGGGGTGTAAAGGGAACGGTGTGGAATGGTACATAAGTACGAAAGTATTATTATAATCATTGATAGTATTGTCGGCATCATCTTTGATTGGACGGCCAAACTTCGGACAATTACAATGTGTATACTGACGTGCATATATAGACACACACTAGCGTGTTCTCACAAATTTAAACAACTTTGCTAAAGAAACTGTGTCTACGACCAATTCACGAAAAACAAACAAAATTTCAAAATATAAAGCCAAAAACTGGTAAAGAGGCCACCAAGTTGAGAATGGCTCAGCCTCACAATGGAGTGACATGAACTAGATACAAAATTTTTTTTAAATATTAAAACAAAACCGAAAACTAATAAAGGGGCAACTAAACTGAGAATAGTTCGGCCTCTCAAAGGAGTGATATGGAATTAAAATATTAGAAAAATTTCCTCTCAAGCTACTGTTGACGTGTTACTCTATTACATATCTGCAGGCTAGTTGACTTGAGCCTAATACACAATTTAAAAAAAAAGTGATATCATATCAAAAACCAAAATCGGTAAAAGGGACCTCCAAGTTCCGAATGGTTCGGCCCTTCAAAGGACTAATATAACACACCAAAACATTCCCCAAGTTGATCGCACCGACTAATACTTTGGACGTTAAATGAAAACTTGAACATTGCTACCGAAATTAGCAATGTTCCAGTTTTTATTTAACCTTCGAATTATTAGTCGGTGCGATTAACTTGGCGAATGTTTTGGTGTGTTCAAATAACTCCTTTGAAGGGCCGAACCATTCGGAACTTAGCGGTCCCTATTACCAGTTTTGGTTTTTGATATGATTTCTTTATTCTGGGGCCATGTCCCGAAGCCGAGTTTGTTCATACTACAATGAAAGGCTGCTAACAATGAATCTCGTACTTCGTAGACAGAGAAGTAAGGTATATGTTGTCAGATTTGATATGCAGTTGCCTTTAAGAAGATTACCATTACATTGAATATTAAAAACACTGCCAAGGTTGGTTTGCTTTGTAGCTTTTTAAGCTGTTACGAAAATAATATGCTATTCACATATGACTAATTTTTTCCGTTTTTCTTTCCTTAACCACAAGATAACTTAAATAATAACGAAACAACATCCCGACTCACAGTAGTCTATAAAGTAAATACCAAGCTAGTGGTCTGCGTTCCAAGTTCTCATTCTCAAACATCATTGTTAGAAATTCATTATTCAACATATCCACCATTGTTGCATTAGCTGGCTGTGCTCCATTATCAGAAAGCCATGGTTTCACGGTTTTCACGAATTTGACAATTTATGAGGTAAATAAAACTGCGGCCAATCAGCCTAGAACTTGTTGGAATAGGTGGCTAACGTCTCAATAAAATGTGTCAACTGCTTCTAAGTAAAGAGGGTATAAAGATAGTTGATTTTCATGATTTTTGCAATGGAAATAAAACTAATAAAACTTCTGAACCGAGATAAAATATTCTATGCTACAGAACTGGCTGACACTTGGCATTCCGTTTACATTGGACTGATAATCGTTTCTTTTTTATAGTTTCACTAGGAGAGACGCTAACAGCAAAGATTGGAATCATGTTATGGTATTTCTATGAAAGACGGGAACACGACACATGTAATGATAAAATTAATCCCCCATTCTCAATAACGTTAAATCAAAGCATAGGAAAAGTTACTTCTGGTGAAGGCAAACATCGAATCATGACGATAAATACACTGCTCCAACATTAACGACAGAGCTTATTACGTTAAGGCGACAAGATTATTGGTCATATACAACTGACACACCGTTTTTGTTTACGGTAGACATGTAATTGTAACCTGCTGCATTCATAAGAAATGACTAAAAAAGGCGTGGCGAACTTTATATATTTTGAACCCTGTAGGGAAGTATTGTACACATTTGAAAAATACTTGTAATTAATCTGTAGCAGGGTTACAGAAAACGGAAAAAGCGTAATAATTCAGACAACTCAGCACAGTTTCAGTTTAAAAAGATGCACAAAAAACGCTTTATAGTGGTTGTAGGTTATTCAAATAAACACATGACTAACTTTGGTATGCCAACAAAATAAAAAAAATTCCAAAGAAATGATATCACAAAGAAAACTAACTTGATGAAAGAACTTGCTAAATTTCAGCCAATGCAAGTCGTGATATCATAATAAAAATGACTGCTACTAAGTTTTCTACAAGTGTACCAAGCATAACTCAAATACCAAACCGTTTTTCCATTGAAAAGTAATATTATTGCCGAAACCAACGATCAACTGCCAAGTTACTCCCACCGACTTCAGACGTTAAATGAAAAACTTGACCATTGCAACCGATAGGAACAATTCTCAAGTTTTTCATCTACCTGACAGACGGTGGGATTATATTGGTGGTTGTTCATTGTCGGGTGATATTACTACTTTCTAATAGAAACCCTTTTTGGACATAGGTGGGTTAGGATTGACACACAGCCCTAATTAATGTGATGTCGTTACTAGTATTGGTTGAAACTTGGCAGGGTTCTTTCACACGAGTGGGTTTTCTTTGTAATAAGTTAATCACTAAAATGTGACGTAAAAATTGTAAGATTAAAATTATTACCGAAATTACCTACAGTCGTTTAGGTATAAAGAACTAGCTAAGAAGAGAAATGAAACTAAAGTAAGAAGATAATCTAAGAAACAACAATTGTATAATCAGGAGGACTGCAGTGAAAAGTAGTGTGCGAAATCACGGGTCATTGTTTTCGATTCCTGACCACAAGATATCACGTTTTTTTTCCGTTTGGATTGCCGCATAGTAGTCTTCACGATATTCCCCATACACTAATACAGTGTTTGTTAATGTAAGAACTAAGAATTTATTGAGACCTTTTTACAGACTGTTTAGTTTTTCTAAAATTTTTTACAACAACACCACAACCATGCTGCATCACGGCCCTTAGTAACGTAGTAGAATTATTGTTAAATAGACAAATTCGTTGTAGCTTACTGCACAAAAATGAACTGCAAGTAGCTGACCACGGCATAACACACATAACAAACAGATACCGTCCCCCCCCCATGAACATTTTTCCACTCTCCTCCTGCCAGCCTGCCAGCTGGCCCATTGGTTATGCAGTCCAGTATTATCCTAAAGTAAACCTACCATACATGGATGGCAGCCCTTAACAGTCTGCACAGCAACCGACCTCGCTAGGAGAATCGCAGCACATCCCGCATGATGACCGACCGACATAATGCTGTTTTGTGTATAGAGATATCGATGCTTTGGTAAGGGCATTTAATGGTTATGTCCTCTTATACGCCCGTCTGGTTTGGTCCACAGACTTATACGTGAAAGATATTAAAGCATGTGAATCAGTCTAAAGAGCGTTTACTAAATTTCTTTCCGGTTTCTATAATGTTCCATACAAACAGCTGTTAAAACGTTTGGGGTTAGCCTCTTTGGAATTGAGACGACTACAACCAGATCTGCGTCTTACTTTCTCCATTGTACACGGACTAGTCAATGCAGACCCAAAAAGCTATTTCTATGTCCGAGACAATGTATATCTTACCAAAAACCAAAACTGGTAAAAGGGGCCGCCAAGTTCAAAATGGTTCGGCCCTTCAAAGGAGTGACATCAACTCACCAAAACATTCGCCAAGTTAATCGCACCGCTTAATAGTTCTAACGTTAAATGAAAACTAGAACATTGCTACTTTCAGTAGCAATATTCGAATTTTCATTTAACGTCCAAAGTATTATTCGGTGCGATTAAGTTGGCGAATGTTTTGGTGTGTTGATATCAGTCCTTTGAAGGGCTAAACCATTCGGAACTTGGCGGCCCCTTTTACCAGTTTTGGTTTTTGATATGATATCACTCCTTTTTTTTAAATTGTGTATTGACTCAACTCCACTACCGTTCAGATGTGTAATAAAGTGCCACGTCAACAAGAAATTAGATTTCAACGATTTGCTACTACCTTTGGCCTATAGGCCCAACCATTCTCAACTTAGTCACCTCTTTATACGTTTTTGGTTAGGTTTTAATTTTGTTGTAATTTGTTTTATTTAGTTAGTTTTGGTAAGTTGATATCACTTTTTTGAAGGGCCGAACCACCCTTAACTTAATGTCTTTTTTTACCATTTTTTTTGCTTTGTTTACTTTGCTTTGTTTTTACAGTTGGTTTATTTTCGTGAATTGGACGTGAATACAATTTCTTTGCAACGTTGTTTATATTTATCGTGACACACTAGTGTATGTCTAGGCACTCACGTCAGTATACGCGTTCTCATTGTCCGAACTTTGGCCGTCCAATGAGAGACGATGCTGCCAATACTAACAATGGTTATAACAATATTTTCGTAATTACGCGCCCTTCCACGCCATCCCCGTTATGCCCCCAGGCTCCAAACCATAAAAAGGTACGCAGTTCGTATTGAACTGCACCCATTCGTACAATTTCATAGCTGGAAGCCTTCTCATTATCTCAGTTTCAATGAATAATCACCCTATGGGATTTAACATGGGGATGAGCGGACTAGCTTGCTACGTAGTAACTAGTAACACAGTTTCAACGATATTGAGGTTAGATTTTGCATTTTTTTTAAATAATAATTTTTTTTGAGCCTTAAGTCTGCTGAAGCAACTGAATGCTTGTATGGCTGCACCGGCTCAATTTTGAACATTACCAAATTTTTAGAGAAGAAGTATTATCTGGTAAAGGGAGGTGCCAACCCGGGGATTCGATCCGGGAAATCTCCGATCATCGTAGGGGATGAAAGATTGTCAGAATTGGCCAGAATAGTTCCCATAGTTGCTGAAGAAGCATGGTAGCCTCTCACGCTACCCTGGCCAGCAGTCCTGGCGGGGACTTTGCCAAGGTCCCCTTTCCAGGGGTTCGACCAGATCCGCAAATCTCCAGCAACCAGGCTGAGCTCTCTCACAACTCTCTTGAAAGGAGGTTAGCTGGTATTCCTACCCGATTTAATTTTTGTCAGGTGGGTCATTGCTCTCAATTTCAACACAATTTAAGCTTTTGTACCTCATTATTATTTTCCCTAAGTACCTGAAATGTGCCCAACTATGCTTCAGGGTATAACACACAGACGCTATGACGTCGCGCTGCAACGGTTTACAACCTCAACTTAACTTGTGATTTGTCTTCCCTCTCCATTGTCTATGGCCGAGTGAATTTCGGTCGAATGGAGCCCTGGTCACGATTGTGACCTTAATAACGGGTCCAGTGAGTTATCTTTATGCCAGTTGCGGATGTGGCCATAGCGACTAAGGCGCTATGCAAGTGATCTGGGGGCGAACTGGGTAGCCGGTTCGAATCCGGGTCATGCCACTCCGACGAAACGTAAGTGCATAAAGGTGGCTTACTGAACTACGTTATTTCTAGTGTATGTTTTTTGCTGTTGGCTTGGATCCGATTTTCCTTAGTATTATTTCCAGCGATTTTTTCTATTTATTTCTCCTTTATTGAGCCGTTTGAGTGTATGATTTGTCTTCCCTCTCCATTGTCTATGGCCGAGTGAATTTCGGTCGAATGGAGCCCTGGTCACGATTGTGACCTTAATAACGGGTCCAGTGAGTTATCTTTATGCCAGTTGAGGATGTGGCCATAGCGACTAAGGCGCTATGCAAGTGATCTGGGGGCGAACTGGGTAGCCGGTTCGAATCCGGGTCATGCCACTCTGACGAAACTTAAGTGCATAAAGGTGGCTTACTGAACTACGTTATTTCTAGTGTATGTTTTTTGCTGTTGGCTTGATTCCGATTTTCCTTAGTATTATTTCCAGCGATTTTTTCTATTTATTTCTCCTTTATTGAGCCGTTTGAGTGTATGATTTGTCTTCCCTCTCCATTGTCTATGGCCGAGTGAATTTCGGTCGAATGGAGCCTTGGTCACGGTTGTGACCTTAATAACGGGTCCAGTGAGTTATCTTTATGCCAGTTGAGGATGTGGCCATAGCGACTAAGGCGCTATGCAAGTGATCTGGGGGCAAACTGGGTAGCCGGTTCGAATCCGGGTCATGCCACTCCGACGAAACGTCAGTGCATAAAGGTGGCTTACTGAACTATTTTATTTCTAGTGTATGTTTTTTGCTGTTGGCTTGGTTCCGATTTTCCTTAATACCACAACTCCTCACCTTAAGAAGGAGTTTCCGATGTACGACGGATTCGAAAGCTTTTTTAAAATCGAAGTAAACTGTGTCACAGTCCACCCCTATGTCCAAGGCAGATGTCCAACGATCCAGAACAGACAGCAGCTGATGGATGCACTGCAGACCTGCCAGGTAGGAAACCAAATTGGTCCTGACCAAAGATGTTAAATTTGTCAGCGTGCAACCGAATTGTGTCTCGGATGATAGTCTCTATAATTGTACATATTAAACAAGTCAAAGCAATGGGTCTATAATTTAAAGGGTCTGAGGGGAACCCTTCTTAAACACAGGAACTACATATGCTGTGCTCCAGATATCAGGAAGCTTTTCCTGTTTAAATGATAAGGTAAACAATTTTGCAAGGGAATAGCAAATTTCCGGCCCAATTTGTTTGAGAAAGAAGGCAGACAGTCCATCTGGCCCACACGAAAAACTTGGTTTCAGCCTATTTATTGCTTGAAGAACATTCGACTCCGTAAAAACTACCTCATTGCAGGACTCAAAATTTCCCTGGATCTGTGGTATAGGGAAGCTTTTATTTCCATCGTCAACAATCCTGTTCGATGCAAAAATAGAACGAAGGATCTCTGCTTTAGAAAAGATAGGAATTTTCACGCCTGAAAGGTGGCAAGGTACGAGATGGTTTAGTCTTTTGGTGATAAAATCTAAAAAGTGCAGCAGGATTTCCCGCACGTATTGTATTTTCCTCCTGTTTTTGATGCCAGGTTTCTACAGAATCAGAGAACAATTTACGTTGACCATTGTATGCAGCGGGGTTTAGTGGAGTACGGTTTTCGCGGTATTTTCTCCACAATTTCAGTTTGTTTCACCCCATTTTAATGAGATGGTATGGGAGATAGTCGTGCTTTATGTTGAATTTGTGTCCTGTAGTTTCCCTACAAACATTTATATGATCTGTTACGATACCGTGGAAAGTGGCCCACGCTTGGTTAATACCCTTATGGGTTCCAAAAATCAAATTGTCCCAATTCACTTCAGTGAGTGATGTTTTAAGAGCAGCAAGGTCAAGCTTGCCGGGGACCGTTTCCCCACCCAGAGACTTAATTACACTTCCGGTCAAGGAGATATTTACCCGGAAGGACACGACACAATGATCACAATTTCCGATGTGTTCTCCCACCTAAAGATCGAAGTTCAACCTATCCTCATGTGCGAAGATGAGATCGAGTATATTTTCTCCTCTGGTCGGGTCTTTCACAAGTTGTGTCAAACCAAGTGGTGCAAATTCCTCCAAAAACAGGCGATGGCTTCTATCAACGGCGCTGTATATTTTCCAGTCTACTGTTGAAAGATTGAAATCTCCAAGAACAATATTTTAATGGCCCTTGTGCATTGATCTCGAAATAAAATTGCAGACATTCAATATCGCAGCATGATCTCTGCTATCCGGGAGCTAGCACAGAACGAAAGTTACTTTAGATTCTGGTAACGAAATAACCATCCCCTCTGCAAACTGGGAAACATCTCCCAATACCACTGGGTAGTGAGGTCGATGCGGGATAAGCAGTCCCCCACCCATACTTCCCCGATATCGTCTAATCACCGAATACACGTTTAAGTGAGTCAACATAGCATCAGTGAAGTCCCTGTGTAGCCACGATTCCACCACAAAAATGAAATCAAATTCACCCCTACCCGCAAGTTCTAAAAAACAGCCAATGTTTCGAATAACACTTCGAGCATTAATTAAAATACATGACAAGTTTTTGTTGTGATAATCAGAAAGAGCAGCTGTACCAGGCATGACCATGGGGATGCCCCCGTTTAGAATTTGGGGTTTTCCAGATTCGTATGCACATTAAAGAGTTCGATTTGAAGTATTAGCTTTCCACGCTTGGTAAGGTGAATCTGATGTCTTGCAAGCAAAGTTCTGTCATGATAAATCTCCCTGTGAATTGAAATGAAAGAGAAATTTTGGTTTACGCACATGGTCGGAGGAGCAAGTTCGTTTGAGAGAACTTCAAGTCAGTGAGGCGATTTTTCTTGCCAAATCGTGGAAGCAAACCAATAATTGTGATGTGTGCCTCCGGGCATAGTGCCTTCAATGATGTTAAGCAGTCACTCAGATTAATCACAATATTTTTTGGCTATTCCTTTTCAACATCATTTGCACCCACTCCAATGATAAATGTACCAGTGCGTTCTCCACCAGCAGTGATACTTGGCAGTTTTAATGCTATGTCTTGAACTCTGAGCCCTGGGTACGTCCACGTTTTGGAGCTTTGGTGACAGCCACCTCTCAAATTTCGCACGTTGGAGTCGCCAATTATAGTTGTGAGTCCGTTCCTGTTTGAATAACCTCCTTCCCATCTTTTCTGAAGTTGTTTTATTGCAGGTGTGTGCTCCTGATTTTGGTTTGCTCTTTGAAGATCTTTAACTAGATTTTTTTGGTTTACATAGAGTGGTTTACTTGGGAAATATTGTCAAACTTCAAATCATTTTGAATATCCGCTACTTGATCTATTCGATGGCTCCCACCCTGTTGATGTCCGTATTCTGTATGTGGTATCTTCCCCTGTTTCTTCATTTTCCTCCTGAATGTAATATTTTTTTGCCTGGCTGGTGTAATTTCGATTTGAGCCTCGGTTCCTATTTTGACGGTAGGGTCCACATTGTCTACATGTGCCGAGATAATCTGTAGCCTTCCGCTCTTCAATAAGTTCATCTTTTCAGAAAGATCTATAGCACCCTCAGGTTTATGGGAGGTATTTAATTCAGATCCTAGACAGTTTACTCTAAGTTGGTTTTCCGCGAACTTCTTAATCAATCCATCTGCATGTTCCACAAGTCTAGTTTCCAATCTTAGTAAAAGGCTTTCAGTGTAATCCTCCAGAATCTTCTTTTGCTTGGTAAAAAAACCTATAGTCCACTGTTCAAATGTTTCAGAGTAGTCAGCAAATCTAGTTTCCAGAGCATGGGTAATTTTATTCAGAATAGAGTCCACTTTTGTATTGGTTTCAACGAGGTCTAAATCCTTTTCCAAACTGAAATCATCCAAACGATTCAGTAGTCTTGAGGAAATGTCGTGGAGTGCTGGGATTTCCACATGTAAAGCCACATTTTTATGGTTTAGTTGGCATGCATAGAGGTAGGCGTACTTTGGATAAAATTCTGGGTTGCAGAATCAGGTTTCAGGCTTACATTCACAGGTGTTTGGACAAAATAAATTGTGCGTCTCCGATTTTGGGGCGGTGGTACATAGCTATCCTCTCCGTTTACGATGCAGCGAAGGCCCTTGTGTAAAAATTTTTCCATGACAGAATCGAAAATTTAAAAAAAATGTAAAACAAAGGTTTTAAGAGAAACACCGAAGTAAAGCAATTTTTTCGTTCAAAAGTTTATCCAACCAACAAATGATGTCACAAAGTAACACGCAAAAAATGAGAACAGAAGAAGAAAAAAAATGTTCTCCCTCTTCACACTGCCTCCACCGGGCCGCGATCCCGTCAAAGTTGCTGACAACAAAAATGGCGGCACACAGGCTGGAAGCAAAACACGCACGGCAGTCAGAGATCAAACGGCCACTCCCGTTCTGCAAAGGTTGATACAAGCTGTCAAAGCGCTCCACGTCGACACCAAACTTTCATAATGCCTTACAACGCTTCAAACAACAAAACAACTCCATGCTTACGTACGAAAACAGTGTCACTTGGGGACCAATACACCGGTACGCCCTAATTTTGTCTTGCTTACGTAAAGCCTTTCTGTGTATCTACGCCAGCTTGGCTACTTCCACAATACTAATTCTTATCGTCTCATCTGATGAGATGACGTATTAGGTTAGTGTTAGTATGACTATGCATTTTTATAGAGACTTGCATTTTTAAAATTAAATTTTGCGTGTCGTCTACCTCCGTTGAAGGTTGAAGTCAGAAAGAAAGATGGCTTCCAGTTTTAAGTAATAAGTAAGGCATGCGCACTCTCTGATTGGTCGAGAGTCGGTCATGTGAGCAGAGGACGTTCCCGTCGACACTTGGGTGGTAGGAATTGTAACTGAATGGAGCTTTATTTTTTAAGTAATATTTCTCTGATTGGTTGAGAGAGCTGGTGACGTGACCGACGCCTGCAGCGCCCTTCTGACGGAGATTAGAACTAACTGAATAAGACAGTGGCAATTATTTGTAGTCTTTAAAATCTGATCACAACTATCCTCGATTTATCCTCGAAGAAAGACATTCCTTCATCTGAAATACGACTTCGAAACGTTTATGCCTCTTCAAGTGCATTAAACCCGAAGGTAGGATCGAGTTTCATTGATTCTTGCAAACACATTTTAAAAATAACGGAGGTGAAACCTTGTCATGTCTACGGACTTGTGATACAATATAGCAACACAAGACTTACATAGGAGATATTCGCAAGATCGCTGGCCTATCATGCGAAGAGATGCTCCACTGACTCGTATTGCATCGGAGGTGAATCTGTCGAACTCTTTTGTTTAATACGTTTTAGGGAAAAAGTGGATGTGAGGTTTGTGATTTGCCTTTCAAGAATGATGGTTTCATCAATTTTGCCTACAATCGTTCTACTTTCAACCGAAGCCATTCAAAGGAATTTTTTGCCAATGTTATGTGCTAAAGATTCTACTCCTGTACAAACAGTGGCATCCCAAGAGCTTCTTAGTTGTGAAGGTCAAGATAGCAGTGAAAGTTAGGAATAAAAAGGAAAAACAAACAGCGTTCTGTAGTGTAAATCGACAGCGGTAAACAAAAATAAAAATAAAAATTTCTTTCTGATAGTAAAGTTACGCATCTCAACTCAAGTCATTCGCTTCAAAAATGTCAGACCGTGCACTTAACGACTGTCTTAATGAGACAGCAATTGCGAGGTTAAGCGACTGCATACAGACATTTACAACCTCGGTCATAAACCTGCTATTTGAAATGGTTGGCAATACAAGCGGGGAGATAAAGCAATATGTTCTGGATACCAAGAATGAACTTGAAATACTTTTGAAACGATAATAACGGAGGCTTCGCTTAGTAATAGCTTACTGGAAGAAGAAGTTACAAACTTAAAAACACGTGCACTACAAACGGACTCAAGCGGTAATCCTCAGTATTTAGCTAACGGTAAACGAAAAACGAGTGTGGCTCCGGCTCTCCACTCTAGTGACTTCACCACCTTATCGAGTGCAAGCAAAATTGTCTTAATTAAATAACCAACGTAACGCCTTCGACTCCAAAAACAAAATGATAAAAACCTCTCACAACCTATTGAATCCACCGATGTAGCTACAAAACAGTATGTCGATTTCACAAATAATTTATTTGTGTCATTCAATTTTAATGCGCAGCTTAATCAGCCTTGGTTTGTATTTGCTCGAGATGATAGTTTTGTAATGACACGAAAAGCAAAGCTGACGAGAATTTCCTTGTTTTATTGAAAAGAGAATGTCGATTTAATGGTTAGAGTGGATTTTTGAAGGAATCCATTTACGTTCCACAACCCTGATTACTTGAAAACAATAAAAGAAATTCCAAAGGCAGACATATTCATCGAACCCAGTCAAGCCATTGTGGTTTCTAATAGCACGTATGTGAAAAAATATTTAAAAGATACGAAAGTAAACGTTTTCTTTACTTTTCTTTAAATTTTTTTTCTACATTCTTTACTTTTTTTGCCTCCGGTCCTTCTTCCTCCTCATCAGCTTCTCTTTTCTTTTTCTTTCACCTTAAAGAAGTCGAAGAATTAGCAAATAGAACAATACTTTTTAAATAATTTTTTTTTTAATCTGGAGTAGCTTACTTTTCCATTGTTGTCTCCATTATGCTTCTTATACTTTACACAATTCTTGTCACTATCGGCATGCTAAACAAAGGAGGAAAAAAGTTGATTTTATTTAAAAAGGAATTTAAAAAAAGTTATTTGAAACTTTTAGGTTTATATTACTTTCTCCCGTCTCGGGGTCAATGAATGTGTGCAGCATTCTGTAAAAAAATCACGTGATTAGGAAAAAATTAAAAGCCCTTTGTGGAGATGATACAAGCTCATTCGTTGTCTGTTGTTCGAGCAAATGAGTCGCCACGTTCAGTTCAAAGACGCGTAAATGGATCGGCAAGAAGTTACAAATTTAGAAATTGTTGAGATTGAGCAGACTGTCAGCGAGTTGGGCGATCTCATTCAAAAACTGTCAAATCAAACAGTTACTGTTTGTAATGAGGCGATTAACGAAAATTCTTTAGAATATTAGGCCGCTTTAAGACGACTAGAGAAACAATTGAACAATCGTTTAGACGCACAGGAAGATATTTTACGCGAACAAAAGTATACTTTTCAAGCAAGTGACTATTTACTACCGGATCCAGAAGAAAATATGGATTATAACGTGAAGGGGCAACGCATTGCTAATTAAGAACACCCATATATGAAGCCGTTGCTATCAATCTAAGCTACGCACGTGAGAATTTCCTCTCATTAAATTCGAATCAGAACTGTTTTAACGATAATCAGAAACGTATTGTTATCGTATCTGATCCAAATGATGAAAATGATGTTTGCACAAAACGTTACGTCGACGCTCAAAAAAAACCAATAACTTTCAAACAATAACTTTTACAAACACTACACCAGCCCTAGCTAATGAACGCTGGAAAAATGATTTTTTTTTGCACGAAAGAAAATTGCTGTAGAAGAAGTGATCGTATTTTCTGAAGATCCCAGAACCAACTTCCTCGTTAAATTGATGCTTGGTGGCCGTGATATGATGCTAGAAAAACAAGCATTTGAGTGGTTCACAACTCTAAAATTGAGTGAGCCAATTTTAGTTGAGGAAGGGAAGAGGCTAGAGGTTTTTAACGTTGATGAAATCCCAACATAGTTCAGAAAACCGAATGGTTTTCACAGCATTCTAAAAGCTGATATTTATTATTCATTTGTAGAGTAGTAATTTTTTTCGTATATTAATATTACTAGTGTGTAAAAAATTAAAGACTAAACATCTTTAAATAAAATGTATGCAAAGAATACTTACTTTGCTCTCTATGGTGTAAGCTTTTTCAATGGCTGTTGTGATGTGATGAAATCTTTCCTCGATGGAATGCGACGTCACTCATTTTAATCTCGATTTTATTTTTTCTTGTTCGACACTAGGAAGAAGCTAGGAGATGAACGATATTTCAATCGCATCTCTAATTTCAGTTTTCGGGGACAAACACCTCAAAAATACGCATGATGTTACAGTTTTTAGTTAGGTCACCAACCTGTTTACTTGAAAAATGTCGCGTAGTAGGATCGTGATATTCAAAACCGGTTATTGCCATCTCATGATTTTAAGAGATTAAGGGTTTCATATAAAAAGGGAAAGCTTTTCAAGAGAGCTTTACATGTCTTCAAGAGTTCAACTTGTGTTCAAAGTGTCAGACACGTCTTCAACTTGAAATCAAATAAGTTAACAATTGTTTTTTTTATATGTTATTAGGTATATTTAAAAAAGAGAATAAAGACTAATGTGACTTTGTTCTCTCTTTTTTATTAGTAAAAAGGATTCCATACTCTTGCCAACAATGTCTCTCCCATTAAGTGCCACCGACCACGCTTTGGTGAATGTTGGCATATATGTAGAAAATATTCTCATTCATTTAAGATACTGCACTAGAGCAACGTCGAGGTTTTTTCCATCCAAAAACGGTATTCCATTGTCGCTGCAACAATGGAAAATGTTCAAAAATAATTTCGACATTATTGAAACAAACGTGGTTGATAGAGACATGCACGTAGAACTAGATCAAGGCCAAATACTGATCCATCCTATGATCGAAAACAACCAGAAATACATTGTTTTCTAACGTAAAGATGGAAAACTGTACAATTTAAATTCAAGCTCATTTTCCACGCTGAGGTCATTAGCACCTGCTATCGACGTCATGGTGACGAAATTGAAATCTGAGATAGAGAACAAAGATTAAATAACGGCATAAAAATGTTGATACACGTTATTGGGTTAGTTTTTTATTATATTTTAAACATTTTTAAGACGAAATAATTCAGTTGCCTTCAGACTGTTGTGAGATTAGGATGGATCTTACATAAAATGCTATGTGCGAAGCTTATGGAATAGTGTGCCTCGTTTCCAATAATTTGCTAACAAGAGGACAATCTTATACAACAATGACACTTTTTAGTGGTGAATATGAGTTAGTGTCACATGCCGAATCACATCTGGGGGAGCATTTATGGCTTTATTTGCATTTCAAGACTGCAACATCGTGAGAGAAAGTAATGTATTTGTTAAAACTTACTGAACTCTCTATAGACTCTACTGTGCGTGCACTCGTCAGTGAAACAAGTCGAAAGCATTTGATTAGAAAAATGTGTAAAAAACATCCTGAAATGCTCGAACTATTTCAACCTACGGAACTGAATTATTTGTGTTTCGCGATGCGTCTCATTAGATGGTGTGAAATATATTTGCATACGAACTTTAAATTTTATTCTTTTCTGTTTGAATACTCTGCTCAGTTCCCTTTTATCATTGCATATTTGAATTGGTATCGTAAAATGCGTGCAGACTAAAAATAGTATAAAATATTATTAAATTGTTATTTTGCTGTTATTTGAAGAATGGAGTGCGTTGATTGTAGGTTGCATCTTCCAGCTGCTATGGTCGTTGCAGGACAACCTAATTCGGGGGAGACGGAGTTTGCGGTTGACCTTATTTTAAACAATCATCAGTTGATTACTCCAAAACCTACCCAATGTCTCGTAATATATGATATTTGGCAAAAAGCCTACGACCGCTTGAAACAGAATTGCTGCATATCGTTAGTATTCTCTCAAATTGACAGAAAGTATCGACTCTGATCAAGCCACTATTGTTTTAATAGATGACAAGATGAGTGATTTAGCGAATCAAAAATGTTTAATAACTGATATATTTGTGAAATATTTTCATCACAAGAATCTATTTTGTATTTTACCTGTGCAAAATATGTTTCATAACAATTTGAGAACCATTTCTGTTAGTTCGACCTATATTGTGCTGATACAAAGTCCACGTAATCAGTCTCAGGTGAAAACGTTGGGGTCGCAGTCACTATAAAAATGCATAGTCATACTAACACTAACCCTATACGTCATCTCATCTGTGACGTCACACATGAGATGATAAGAATTATTATTGTGAAAGTAGCCAAGCTGGCGTAGAGACACAGAAACTACACAACTCATTAAAGATGGGTTGTCGCTCACTTTGTTATGTTTTCAAAGTTATTCTTAGTAGTCATTATGGTTAGTTACATCTTACCAGTAGAACGCCAACTTTGCCTCAGACATTTGATCAAATATGAGGGGCAAAATTCCGCAGATTTAAAAAGTATAAATCATGGCTATTCTCCATCACAGGAATTACTACCTGGTCTTCTATTACTAAAATAGACAGCATTTAATGTTGTGCAGCAATCGTCTGCCTGTGGATAAGATCTATAATCTTTTCATTGCATACAAGATGGCGGACGGCTTAGACTCCATTTTGCTGTATTAGCATTGGAATAGTTAGGAACCTTTCAAAGTTCAACTGCTTCCAACGGTAGCTAGAGTTGAGAGATAAAGTCAACACAAAGGTCTATGAATCGTTAGGGGGAACAATCAGTGAGCGACTATTCATTTAGTGTGGTTGCAACAAGGGAATAGAAAGAAGAACATTGTGGACGTTAATTGTACAGATAATATTGTTGGTACAAATTGTGATTCAAGACAAATGACAACAGACGAGGCTCTTTAAAGGCCGGTTGCCTCCAAATTAGCATTGCAGGATCTAGGCCTATCGTGTTCTCCTTTGCAGGAAGCAAAGGAATGCAGAGCAAAACTTTTAAACACAACAAACAAGCCATGTGACTCCTTAATTATTGAGTAAAATTTTGCTACGCCTTCGTGCACCTGGAAAGAACCTTTAAAGCTTAACGATATTAGTGTAACTAGATGGCACCGTGGAAAAATTTAAAGAAAATTAGTGACACTAATATTATTATTCTTTATAGCTTGTTTCCAGGTGCACGATGGCGTACCAAATTTTCACTCAATAATTAAGGAGTCACGTGGCTTGTTTGTTGCGTTTAAAAGTTTTGCTTTGTGCATTTCTTTGCTTCCTGTGAGAGATAACGCGATAGGCCTAGATGCTACAATGCTAATTTGGTGGCAACCGGTCTATAAGCTTAACAATCATTCTTGGCAAGACATGCAATATAGCTTTGTTGTAACACTTTGACTTATTTTTCCCGGCCTAGGATTTGGGTTTTCATTGCATTACAAAGTTACTTTGGTTGTAAACAAGTAAAATAAAAATTAATTACTGAATTAAATATTACAGATATTTATCAGTTACAGGAACATATTTGAGCGTTTTTACCAGGTAAGTGTCTAGTAATTATCTAATATTCGTTCGAGTTATATCGTTGGTTACAGCACAATAGAAAAGGAGCCTAAAGGTGGCAGGACCTTGTGTTCACCAGTGAGGCGAATATTGTCACTCCTAATTGTGGTAAACAAAATCCCTGACATTCCCTTCGGTAAATACTGAAACTAGAATAAAATGAACTTTTTGAAATGTTTATCACATAGATGGTGTTTGATAATTGAAAACAGAAACATGGGAGCAGCATTATTCAACGCTGCCACGTCATCATCTGTATAGTTCGAATCATCCTCTTTTAGCAACCCCTTTAATCAGGAGGCAACTGGTTGCCACTGGCAGACGTAAGTCTTGGTTTTAAACGTGTATTCGGATTTCAAAATTTACATTGTTGGGATTCGTTCCAACGTAGGGGTTGTACTCGTGAAAGGTGTAGGATTTGACTGATGAATAATACAATAAATGTTTGTTCATTTTAAAATAGCCCTTGCTTTCTACTACGCTTATTTTGTAGGTGTTGCTGTAAATTTAATGAAAGCTTTGTGCGTTTTTTATTGTTATTAAAATTACGAACGAGTCCTTTCCCATTTCCTCTGAAATACGAGCATCTTGTCTTTAATTTGTGGATCTTAATGATTCACACCGTTAGGGTTTCTCCATTCAAATTCTATAGTTCGTTGGTCTGAGATGTAATCCACATTTGTTAATATCCAATTATATTGATAGTATACCGAGCAAGCTAATTAAATTATGAGGGGACTTCACCATTTTGGAACTTGGATGTAAAATCGGATAAAACCAATATAAAGAGTGTTGGTGTCACTGTTTCGGTTAGAATTGCCTATAATATAAACGTGCACAATAATTGTTGATACACTCTGAAGGACGACGGTATTTTGACTTTTTGACTTGTCATGTGGTTTACTAAATCAAACCCTAAAACCCAAAGCCAATTTCTTATCGCCTGAAAATGCTATTCCGTGGTTTGGATCGGTTATTATCAAGTCGTTTCTTTAAACGGTTTAGATTCGGCTTCCTTGTTGTGTCCGTTGCCATATAGAAATGAATTAAGAAATTTATTCAAACCCTCGATTTCAGAAGCCCAGGAATGACTATTACTTTCTACCAGGTTGCCCCAATATCTGTGGTGTACAGCATTTTATTTTTTTTCAGATGATGTTTTTGCTGTTACACGTGTCTGAATTAATCCGAGCAAAATCGTAACTTTTTGAGAGTCTAAATAAATCGGTACGTTAGGATTAATTTTCAAGTCAAAGTCTTTGCCGATCAGAATAATAGAATAGACATCCGTGATGATGTCTGCTTGAAAGTCATGCACATTGGAAATATTCTATAATTTAAAAAAGAGTATCGGAATATTGCATAAAATGCATACATTCGACGTCTAACAAGTCGAAACCCCCAGTTTCTGCTAATTCATGAAGCAACATACTGATGGTGGGTGGGTTTTGTAAGGTGTTTGGCACGAAAAAGCTTACTATTTAAAATCGGGGAAGAAACTTGTGAACAAAATAATAAATAACTAGTCCAGTGAAATGCATTTACCGGGATACGAATATAGTGGCCACAGAACTAAACAAAAGAAAAACTAGTTCTTGGAGATCCTAAAGTAAAAATATTAGACAAAGAGTTGCAAGATCACGATACAGTTTACTCTGAATTCTTGTATTTAAAAGATTCCCACACCACCGACCAAGTTGTAATTAACAATGCTCAAAGAGTTTGAGAGGCTCCTTCTCTAGCATAGATGGAAAAACTAGCCACTTTGACCGTTAATAAAATCATTTTTTGCCGAGCTATGCTATGATCACACTCCAACATACTCTTAGACCGTTTGTCACGCAATAACGACAAAGGCTTTCCAAACCGAACTTTGAGTGTAGTAGCACGGGTCCTGGACAAGGTTAAGCAAAAAATGCCCATTGGTATTTCTTCAGCGGGCATGGGGGTTGAGGAAATATCAGGGTGACAAAAGGGGAAGAGGCATGAACCAAGAGACAACGGACAAACAATGAGAGAGCTTAGCCATGTCAATTACTAAGCCGAGCCTACGTCTAATATTGTAAAAGTCTGTGTTGCCTCGACTAACAATTTGCTCTGCACGGTCATCGCAGCAACAAGTCTTTAATGAGACTGGGGTTAGTGTGACAGTGGACGTGGAATACTCGTGTGTTGGCGGGCCACCTGTTGTGTAGTGCATCTTCGTTTGGTGTTGTAATGCTGTAACAACTAAATAGACTGGGAAGGGGAAATGCATCGGTGAGCATTAAGCATACAATAACACATTAACTTAATCAAAAAGGTAAGATTTTTGTAAATGAAGCAAGCAGTCTGCATTAAAGACTGGCCTTGTGAAGATATACAATACACTAATCTGAGAAAGAAAGAAAAGACTCGTCCCGACTGAGACTCGAACTCAGGATATCCTGTTTACTAGCTGGGCGCTCTAACCACTGCACTACTGCGCTACCGGGGCGGGTACTGGCTAGAGGCTCCAGCCGAACTAAGTAGCTGTTTAATCTTTCTCAGTGGTGACCTAGAGATCACAAACATACATACAAGGAGGGAAAGCAACATTGCTTCTTGGCCTCCACACTAGAAATAATGCAAGCAGTAAATAAAGAAAGAAATCACAACGTAAAGGGTAAATGAAGCAAGCAGTCTGCATTAAAGACTGGCCTTGTGAGGATACACAATACACTAATCTGAGAAAGACAGAAAATACGACTTCCCCGACTGGGACTCGAACCCAGGACATCCCGTTTACTAGCCGGGCGCTCTAACCACTACTGGGGCGTGTACTGGCTACAGGCTCCAACCGAACTAAGTAGCTGTTTAATCTTTCTCAATGGTGACCTAGAGATCACAAACATGCATACAAGGCGGGAAGGCAACATTGCTTTTTGGCCTCCACACTAGAAATAATGCAAGTAGTAAATTAAGAAAAAAAACAACAAGGTAAAGAGTAAATGAAGTTAGCAATCCTATTGGATTTGTATATGTAGGCTCAATTTGGTATTAAATTATTGAATGAAATAGCTAGTCTGCACTGTATCCGTTAATATCAGTATTTTGAAAAGTATAATAACGATTGATTATGCTCTTTTAAATTGAATATACCTAAATGGCGAGTATATTTTCTTATACACTAATTATACTTAACATGAATAAAAATTTCCATTATATTGTTATATACAGTATATACAGTAAACTTGAATCTTTCATTAATATACTCACGAAAGATTAAACATTAAGGTGTAGATTTCATAAAGATTCCATTATGTTCTGTGAAATACTAAACTCCTAAATACGTAAATTTAAAAATAAAAGTGACTGCATCGCTATATGAATTTGTTCCATCCTAACTGTTACCATGACATGTTCACGACAGAGTAGGTTATGAATTTAGATTCATCCATCCTTTATGTATTTTATCCAGTATTTATTTACAATTCCTTATTTTCTTATTTTACTGAATACATATGATGCAGCTTACTTAAGTTTGAGGCTAGCTTGCTAAGCTGAAAGGGTATTGAAACAGCGTATTACATATCATATAAATTTTGACAAATTGTTTCTTTTAGCCATTTCTTCTTATTTCTAACGTTTCTGGCTATGTTAATGCCCTTTTCAGCGAAGGAAAGCCCAGCTGAAACAATACGCAACAATGTAAAAACTCATTGTTGCCGGGAAAGCCCGCACTTTCATCTGAAGGCGGTAAAAGTGCGGGCCCGGGGTTCGAAAAACAGCTTATTTTAACAAAACAAAACAGGTTTAAAGTAGCAAAGCACTATATTACTATGCCGTTACATTTACAAAAGATTACGTAATGATTGTAAAATGGGAACAGTTTTTAATCGCCAAATGTTTGACCGGGTTTTCATTGGTAACACTCCGGCCTGTTACATTTGCTACGACGTTCAAAATACCGATTTTTGCTTGCATCGGCTACTTTTCTTGTACTGTCGTAAGGATTTCAAGTTACGGTGGCCAGTTGTTTGCACAATGAGCTGCTCTTCTACGTTGGGTCGATTCAAAGTTGTTGCTGAGACGAATGTTGTGATTGCTTAATTAACCATCCAACTTAGCAATTGGCACCTGTTGCAAAATTTTTGGCGATGTTGCCCGAAACAGTTTTACCCACGGGGCGATTGTAATACAAAATGTAATTACTGTATTTCTTTTTGGGGCAAAAATACACAACCTCAGTATTTGTATGTTCGGGCCATTGATTTTGATACAGTCTGTGCGGTGGTAGGTACAAATACCCCCGGAAAAATACCCCGGAAAAAATACACCGGAAAAAATACCCCTGGAAAAAATACCCCCGGAAAAAATACCCCCGGAAAAAAAAAACCCGATAAAAATACCCCCGGAAAAAATACCCCTAGAAAAAATACCCCTATTAAATACGGTCAAAAATATTTAAATGTGAATTAAAGTAGACTGAATTCAGTGGCGGATTCTTCCATAAAATTTTCCATAAAATTCTTCCATAAAATTCTGAAAACCTTTTTATTTTGCTCTTCTTTATTGTGTTTTATGGGTGCTCGGAAAAAAAGTTGATGAAAAAAATACCGGGGAAGTGGTGAGGAGAAAAAGTTGCCCTCGGTAAGATAAAATTCGTGAAATCACTACGTTTCTACCAAAACTGAAATAGAAGGTGGTGGTGGAATATTATGTTTTCCCGAATCTTTTTTTTAATGTCTATAGTCGATCAAATTTAATATTTTACCTCCTCCTTCCCCAGTTACGGAATTTGTAGATAATTTATGATACTCGACTTACCCCCCCCCCCTCTCCCTTCTATTTCAGTTTTGGTGGAAACTTCGTGATTTCACGAATTTTCACTTCCCGAGAACAATTTTTTCTCCTCACCACTTCCCCGATTTTTTTTCATTAACTTTTTTTCCAGGTTTTTTTTCAAGGCTTTTTTTTTCCGTGCACCCTTAAAACACAACAAAGAAAAGCAAAATAAAAAGGTTCTCAGAATTTTATGGAAGAAAATGGGGGCATTGAGGCCTTTTGCCTTGAATCACCACTGATTTCAGTTTACTTTTATTCACATTAAAAAAATTTTTTGACCTTATGTATCCTGGGGGTATTTTTTCCAGGGGTATTTTTTCCGGGGGTATTTTTTCCGGGGTTTTTTTTTTCCGGGGGTATTTTTTCCGGGGGTATTTTTTTCCAGGGGTATTTTTTCCAGGGTATTTTTTCCGGGGTATTTTTTCCAGGGGTATTTTTACCTTGATTCGTCTGTGCACATTGACAAGACAACGAGAAGGATTGTCGGGAAGAGAAAATGCATTGACTCTCGTTGGTTGCACTTTTATATATTTTAAATAAATAAGCACAAATTCATGTAAATTGTATAAAGGAAAGAGGAAAACAAGCCAAACAGCAAAAATAATACAATAGAATTAACGTAGTACAGTGAGCCATCTTTGGAGTGGCATGGCCCAAATTCAAACTAGCAACCCAATTCACTGACACAGATGTTCGGCTTGTTTTCTTCTTTTCTTTTATATGTTTTAACCCACGTTGATTTATTTTTGAAACGTTTTCTATGTATTCAAGGTATTCTCGCCCATTTTCATTTGACCTGCCAAAAGTTCGTTGTCTTTGTGTTAAAGTTCTGTCCTCATTTCTGCCACGCAACGCACAAACATGCACATCGAAAAGCACAAACACGCAATACGATAAGGCATTTTGATCATCAGTAGCCTACCAAGAATTTTAGTTTCCCGCAATACGTTCAACTATTTTCGAATATTTACCAATAATGCAAAACAATGGCCCGTTATTTCAAGAATACAATACCATGTTCTTTCAAAGCGTAGAACGTCTGCCAACAATAGCCGACAATGGGTACGAGCTCTTCGCTGTAATGGGCATTAAGTCCGATAATGACCGAAAACCTTGTGCATTCCTAAACAATGGCCCTCGGGACGCTGCGCGCCCTCGGGCATTGTTTAGGAATGCCCGCGGTTTTCGGTCATTATCCTTTACATAAATTTGCTTTCATTGTTATAATAAAATCAACTTACGCTGTACTGAGACAAAGTTTGTTCGGCTGTCATTACAAATGTCTTGTTTGTTTTAACTGTTTTTTTTAAATGTTGGCAGCTTTATTGTGGTGTTTTTGTATTTTTTTATTAACCCGTTTGATAATGTTCCATATGTTGTAATGACGTATCTTGTGATTGTCATAATCAAGGCCTCAAAAATTACCTTTTTGATTTTGAAATTCAATAATTTTGTCGTCTTGTAAAGAACTGGTGTACATGTCTTAGTTTTCCTACTTAAAAGTCAATACGTTTGTAAAATTTCCAGTGTTTGTGAAATTCATCGGTAAGTAATGTGCATTTGTTACTTTTTCAAATGATTTGCAAAACATTCACTACAATTATTATTACATGTGCTGGCATATGCTGCAATATTATCATTTCCAAGTTTCATATGTGAAGACCAAACCAATGAACCGATTTTCAATTTATATAGCTTAAAAAGTAGGTATTAACACCGACCAGGGCCTTTTGAACCCAATTTTGATGTGACTGCAGTATTCTAGTCGGCAGAACAATTATTATTGCAGAGCACTGGGCAGAAATCATTAGTGTACTCTTTGCCCTCACTTGGAGGTCGAACCACTGAACCAAGTTTAGAGTTCTATAGCTTAAAACGTAGGTATGGACAAGGCCTAGAGTCTTTCGCATGCTATTTTAATGTGACTACACTGTTCTTGACACGGAAAGCCAAATAGGCTAGAAATTTTGGCTTACCAAGATATCGAACCAATGAACCGATTTTTTAATTTGTATAGCTTAAAATGTAGGTATTAACACCGACCAGGGCCTTTTGAACCCAATTTTGATGTGACTGCAGTATTCTCGTCGGCAGAGCAATTATTATAGTAGAGCACTGGGCAAAAATCAATAATGTTGCTGTTGGGACTCTTTGCCCTCACCTGGAGATCGAACCACTGAACCGATTTTCAAGTTTTATAGCTTACAACGTAGGTATGGACAAGGCCTAGGGCCTTTCGCATGCTATTTTAATGTAACTACAATATTCTTGACACGGAAAGCCAAATGGGCTAGAAATGTTGCCCTTACCTAGAGATCGAACCAATGAACCGATTTCCAAGTACTATATCCTAAAACGTAGGTACGGACAAGGCCTATGGCCTTACGCATTCTATTTTAACGTAACTACAATATTCTTGACACGGAGAGCTAAATGGGCTAAAACTTTTGCTATCACATAGAGACCGAACCAATGAACCGATTTTTAATTTGTATAGCTTAAAATGTAGGTATTAACACCGACCAGGGCCTTTTGAACCCGATTTTGATGTGACTACAGTATTCTAGTCGGCAGAGCAATTATTATTGCAGAGCACTGGGCAGAAATCATTAATGTACTCTTTGCCCTTACTTGGAGGTCGAACCCCTGAACCGATTTTAGAGTTCTATAGCTTAAAACGTAGGTATGGCTAAGGCCTAGGGTCTTTCGCATGCTATTTTAATGTAACTACAATATTCTTGACACGGAAAGCCAAATGGGCTAGAAATGTTGCCCTTACCTAGAGATCGACCCAATGAACCGATATTCTATTTGTATAGCCTAAAATACAGGTATTAACACCGACCAGGGCCTTTTGAACACGATTTTCATGCGACTGCAGTATTCTGGTCATTAGAACAATTTTTATTGTAGAGCACTGGGCAGAAATAATTAAGTGGAGTAACACATTTTTGCAGAAATTTTGCAGAAAACATAAATTTGGTGCAGAAGTCTTTCTTAACAGTAAAAATCGAACCATCCATGGACCCCTATGAAATACCCAAAGTGCCTTCAGTGCCCCCCCTCCTGCCCCAGACCCCCCTCCCCCCTTGATGCCTCCCAGGGGTTTGGGCAACAAATTCTTACAGATCAAGCTAAAACATGAAATTGGGTGTAAAAGTCATTCTTAGCAGCATAAAACGAATCAGCCATGGAAAAGACTCTCTTATAACAGTTATTTTAAGGTGATGACAGTGTTCTTGTCTGTGTTATTCGTGCTGAAACAAGAAAAAAAATACGGGATATTAGTATTAAAAAACGCTTAGGCGTATAAAATACGGATGCAAGCCTTAAAAAACTTAAAGCC
>JAHWFP010212908.1:141774-154290 GCA_023313725.1 Lithobius niger
AACTGTTGTAAAGAAAACTGCTATGTCATTAACAGTGACTTTTATTTTATCAGGCAACCAAAGTCTCCCGATATAAAAAGATTCAGCCTTTCCTTTCGCATTGTTATTTATCCTCACATGCCTGAAAACAGCCAAACTACCTTAGCTGTATAGACACAACGTGTTTAGTGGTCACCATGCTCATATATATTAAATGTAGATAATATATTATCGTTTATCGTCTTGGCGGGGTACATACTAGTGTGTGTCTTGAAAAGTCAACTGGTCACGATGGCATTTTCATGGAACACATCCTAAAATGTAAAGCTAAAATTTGCAAATTCGTTGTTGAACCTATTTCAGCTATGACTGAAAATGAAATTGGGGCCAGAAAGGTAGAAAAAAACAAGTAATCAGACCAATTTATAAAAAAAAGGTAGAAAAAACGACCACAATAACTACATGGCGATTTTTTTTTGTTTCCTGCTATAAATAAAATAATTGAAAAATGTTTCACATTTAGAGTTATTATTTTTTTAAACACAATGTCAAATAATTTTCAGAAATCAATTCGGGTATCAGATAAATAAAAATATAGGGATGCATTACGGAATATTAGGAACACTGTAACCAGAGACGTTCATGAAAGAAAAGTGTGTTGTTGCCATACTATACTTTGTTCCACATTATGTTTTCAGAAAACTGACTATATGATGCCACGTTTTCTTCCACTACGAGTGCAAAAAATCCGTAAAAATCCCATTCGTAAACTCTAACAGTAACTTTGTAGAGTTTACAAGTGTGATATCCACATGTTTTTGCACTCTTAGTGCAAGGAAACGAGTCGTTATCCAGTCAGTTTTCTGAAAATATAATGTGGAACAAACAATAATGGTTTTAAAAAAGGCGTTTGACACTCTTGAAAATGATAAACTATTTACAAAAATGAAGAAAAGTGTCCTTTTAAGAAAAAATATCTAATAATCTTAAAAGTTACTTAACCAACAGACAATTCTGCGTCAAAACTGACTGCATAATCAGTTAGTAGCACAATGTTAAATTAGGACTACCTCAAGAATCCGCACTAGGGTGTCTTTTTTATTTATATGAATGATATTGATGATCTTTAGTGAAACACACATTTAACCTTGTGTGCAGATGATTTTTGGATTAGTGGAACTCAGCGTGTGAGGATTGAGGGGATTTTATCTGACTCCGTCATTGTTGGCAGTGGGGTCCCTCAAGGTTCTGTGTTGGGCCGGCTACTTTTTATCTTGTATGATCTATCCACCGAACAAAGTGATTCTATCTTAAAGAAATTTGTTGATGACCTCAAACATTGTGGTCGATGTGGTCGGTAATAACACAATTCTTAATTTCCAATCGGAGATTGATAACCTTCAGTCCTGGTCGGAAAATTGGCAGCTTCCTATTGCACCCCATGTAGCTTGCTCATGATCTTAAGTTTTCCGATCACTGTTACCATGTAGTTAAAATAGCCCGCAAATGTGCGGTAATGATAAAGAAATTTATTAAGTCTGGTGTTAGGAATACCCTCGTTTGGGCCTTTAAGGTGTACGTGCGTCCTTTACTGGAATATTCCAGCTCTGTTGGTCGCTATATCTTGTGAAGGACATCAAGCTATTTGAATTCGTTCAGTGCAGTTTTACTAGGTCATTCCATGGTGTACGAAATCTTTCCTATCGTGAGAGACTTAACCTGTTCGACCTGGATTCTCTTGAATTATGCAGGCTGAGGATTGATCTAAATTTTACTGACAGTCTCTTACGGGGCAACTTGCATCGGGACAGTTTCTTTGAGCTCAGTTCATCTGATCGTACCCGTGGCCATCCACTAAAATTGGTTGTGGCACGTGTTAATTTGAACGGTCGTAAGTTTTGCTTTTCAAACCGGGTAATTCACCCTTGGAATGCATTGCCTCGGGATGTTGTGGTTGCCTCCGTCACTTGTGGTGTTCAAGCGTAGGTTGAAGGATGTTAATTTCGGGGGGGGGGGGGTGTTGGGGGGTTTTTTTTTTTAATTATAATTTTATTCAGGTTGTGTGAAATTTTGTTTGGCTGTTTAGGTAGACATTGTCTTTTTTTTAGAATAAGTGGAGGGAAAGAGAGAAAAGAAAAAAATTCTTTCTTTTTCTGCGATTGAAATATTTTAAATTTTGGTTATAATAGCTTTTAGTGTTACTTTTATGTATATCTTCTAACCCTTAGTTTTATGTTTGGATCATTCTTAGTGGAATTTATTTATGCCCATTTGGGTTCCTTTTCTCCCTTTGAGAAGAAAATCTTATCTATCTTATGATATAATATTAGTTTCAATCCTACTAAATTATGAAGACATTCATAAAAACATGCATACAGTTTGACTTTAACAAGCTTTGTAACTGGCTGATTGACAATGATTTATATCTCAGCATTGACAAACCATGGTATCTTAAAATAGCTACTTCACACGTGAATACTAAGGTAAATCCTATTTCATATAATGCCGCAAACATTACTATAATCGGGCCACTAAGAGAATGACTTGATGTTATCATCGATTGTGGCCTCGCTCGTCTGTTTGAGGTGCGTGCAAGGTGCACTGTTGGCCATTCATTAGCCATTACCAAGGCACAGTATATTTCGTATGGTGTGGCAGCGCTATATTACGAGCTTGGTCCAGGGAGTTCCTGTCGTGCGAGACAGCTGCGGATGTGATCGAATCAAGTTCGCCCGTGCTTTGAATTCAATGGGAATGATGTGACACGGTCTCGTTTCGAGACGTTGTTACACATAAGGTAATATCAGCAATGAAGAAAGATAATTTATGGTTCCTCTCATAACATAGTGAAGTGATAAAATGTTGGCTCCAGTAGAAGTATTTTTACAGTAAAACCGATTTAAAAACAAGGTTTGTACTTCAACGTCGCTCTTCACTCATCAATCATCCTCCCCTTGTGGTTGCTAGGCAACAACAAGTAACGCAGGCAAGCCATCCAAATTCAACTGCCCAAAAGCCAAACAAACAAAATAATTGTGAAATATTGAATTACTGTAAATACTTTTAATTTATTTAATAATTTATTTAATTCAAAAAAATTAAATAACATAAGACGAATTAATAATAAATACGACTTTAGTTCCACGTGTCTAAAAAAAAAACACTATCACGAAAAACTGTTGGACTACGTACGGTAACTGTTAAATCGATAGCAGTCTCGTGATTTCGATTGTTTGGTGATGCGAAATAGTTTACAATAAATTCACACGTGTGACCTTGAAGCGTGTGTAAATCCTGGATTAAAGAGAAAAAAAGCGTAGTCAAAGTAAAACATTGAGTGTTAGTTGTCAGATAAGCATGCATTTCAATGCGACTGCTCATTTATTTACACACGTAACCGGTACAAAGTGTAGTTGCAAATCAACATCGTCTTTTGTCCACTCCCGATCATTTCGTAAGATTTCCCGTATCCAGACGTTAAGCCTTTGGTGTTGCACTAATCTTCTTTCATGGATTTGTTCTGTTGACAAACGTTTTGAATCCTAGCACGAAACAAAGCATCAGCGCATCGTTTTCCCTCTCACCGCCGTACCAATTTGGTTCCACCGCTTACGTTAATTGCTGCTAACACCGATTACAACCATAAAAAAATGGCAAACTAGGCTGCGGTCCCCACTCCCAAATCACTGCTTTCATGTATGTGTACAATAATACGTCTTATTATTGACGTGTCTAAAAAACTGGGCTGCAAAATGGGTGATAGACGCGGCCGTTTTTTTCCCGGCGTCTGTACATAACTTGCCCGGAAAAGCTTATAGGACTACGCACCTTGCAGGAGCCGTATAGGAAATCCTCACGACACAGTAGCAGCCATTTCACACTTTCTGGCTTGTGTGTTTGTTCTAAACTCTCCACATTCACTCACCCTAGATTCGAAATACTTTACGACGTTTTAAACTATCTCCCGAATTTAACTGTTTTACCGCGCTTCCCTAACGAAGCCGAATTCGACGCTGGCACCATGTCTGGGCTCAATTGAACTCGCTGTCGGCAAGGTTCACCTATCGTACTGGCAAAGATGGGCGATATTCGACGAACGCCGAGTCATTCTTTCAGTGGCCGGACTCTAAACAATTACCTCAAGTTGAAACTACAAACTACTTAAGGTTTAACAATAAATAACCCTGGAAATTTGTTCATCATATAGAAAATCTTCTTATCTTTAGAATTCAACAAAATGCACCTTCCCTTAACAAAATTAAAAATATTACAAGTAATAAACCAAACAAAAATCTTATGACGCTTGGATCGACTCAAAACTGTATTCTTAAAATTAAGAAGCTATTTGAATATCAAGTTACTACTAGGTCTAATCATTATTTCAACCCTGCATTTAAAACGCAAAAAAGCAAAACAAACTGAACCACTGGAACTACCTGTGCATAGTTGAAAGTACCATGATGGAGAAGCTTTCATAGCAAACGAACTATTGAATATACTGTACTGTACTCTTTTATATCCGCTTTAAAACAGATTCCTGCTACACTAAGAGAATTTAGAAGTTCCACAATTATGTGAGGGTAAATTTAAAAAAAAAACGATATTTGCTTTGAATCTTTAATTATTGCCTGTTATGTTAGGTATAGTAGGACTTTTCATTGTCTCTTGTTTTTACTTACCTCAATGTTATAATGATCACTTTTATAATTAATTTTATCTATGGTGATATTATGCATTTAATTTTTTTTGTTGACTTGAAACAAATAATCTTTAAGGGAGACCTTGTGTCTCTTGTGCACGGCAAATGAAATTTTTATTTATTTGAAGTACTGGTGCTTTTATCCTCTTTTTAGTTTTACTTATAGTAATTAGATTTTTTTTTATTCTTGTATTATAATATATCATGTAGCATACACAAGCGTTTAGTTTTGTGGTATATTAGTTATAAATATTATTATTATAGCAAAAAAGTTAATAATAGTCAATAATATGTTAAATAAATACAGACAAAAACCTTTTTCCGTTGCCTTTTGGAATTAAATGTTGAACTACCTGAGCGATTGAACCCCCGACCATTGAGACCAAAAGCAGAAGCCTTAAGGTAGTGTTATTATAGCCCTAGTTGTAGAGCTTTGGTATTTGGTCTCAGGCCGCTCAGGCTGTCTGACATTTGAGTTTCAAAGGCAACAGAAATAGGTTTTCATCTGTACACAACTAATTCAGTGATTTGGCTTTCCAAATTGCTTAAAACAATATGTTACCATCGTAGAACTTTAAATACTCCTGGTAGGACCCGGGGTCTTTCACTGCCAGATTAAAAAGAGGACTCCATTGAATATGCAGGTAAAAGTTGGAGGGCAGTAGTATAGTGAAGAACATTTAATGGGTTGAGGGTCATCCACTATTACAAAAGCACAAGTTAAAAGCCTTTGTATAAGTTAAAAATAAAATTAGTTAAAAAATAGCACGGCCAAATGGGTGGGAATAGGGGCAAAGTAAGACCTGCAGGGAAACAAAGGTGAGCTGTGAGACAAAGATCAACGTGATTGTTCTTGTGCTGCCTACTGTATTGGTTACCTAAATAGGGCATACATACCAAGTTAGGAATGAGCGAAAATACCAATCTTTTGGCCTGACCATCTTTCGCTATCCTTCCTTCCTCACTGACCTGGACCACAGAACCCAAAGACCAAATGTGAAATAATGCAAAAATTACTGTTTGTTTGTTACTCAACAATTCGCAAGTTCAACATGTATGACCTCATAAGTCCTTATCGCCGGTGGCACCAGTTTCATATACCAGATGAATAAAACATAAAAATCACACAAGCAAAAAGAGATGATTTTCCAACAATCATTCATCCCCAAATCTTACAGTTAGACCAAACTTTAAAATCTTAGGTTTTTTTTTTAATATTTAAAAATATTGTTCATAGAAACGTAAGAAAACAAAAAAGGATTATTATGCGTCCAGATTCTGTAATGCAAACGTAGCAATATACTAGGGCCGGGATGGCGAACCTATGGCACGTTTGCCAAAACTGGAATGCAGAGGCTTTTCTAGTGGCACGCGATCCTTTCGAAAAATAAGCACACTATGACGTATTTGTCCCTTACAAAATAAACGCGTGCATAAGAAGATATTGCAAGGCAGCTTTGACTTGTTTTCCTCCCATTGTCTATACGAACAATGATAGCAGTCCAAATCTCACGTGACGTGTGGCTTAAGTGAAGCGGGAGACTCGTAGGCAACCTCGGAATAAGTAGCATCAGTTATATAGCATGTTTTCTGTAACTGCAGGACGAAATCCCTAAAGGTTCCCGTTTGTTTGCTCAGCTGGGAAGTTTCGCTGAAAACATGGTTTCACATCAAAACAAAAAACCAACACTTAGCAGTAGTAGACCATTTCAAAAAGAATGGATACAAGAATTTGCAGTAGTAAAAGTTGGTGATCGAACTATGTGTGCTTTATGCAGAGAATCTGTAGTGTGCAGACCTTCTAGTGAAAAAAGACATTTTGAAACATGCCACGCCGACACACCCGTGATTCCAAAAGAGAAGAAGGTATGCATTTATAAAGCATTAAAAAGTATCGAAGCGAATCGAACGTTTTTAGGTCATTTTTCACAGGAGACAGCGATAAAATAAAACAACGCATCATGGACATGCCATTGTCACGTAATACATTAAAAGGACACATACTGGAATTGTCAGATGACGTTGCGGATCAATTAACGAAGGATCTTCATCGGAGTTCGTGCTTTGCCATTGCAGTTGATGAAGAGGTGCAGTAGCTGTCAGATATACTACTAACCAAAGTATTAATGAAGAACTTTGCGCTATTTTGGCATTAAAAGGCCAAACAACTGGCGAAAATGTGTTTACTGCAATAAAAACTATGTTTGACGAAAAAGGTATTGAACTGCAAAATATTGCGTTAGTTACTACGGACGGTTGCCTGTCAATGATAGGAATTCGGAAGGGCTTCGTTGCATTATTAGAGGATGCTTTAAAACGTAAAGTATTGCAATTTCAGTGTATAATTCACCAGCAAGCATTGTGCTCCAAGAGTGGCTGTGAAGATCTCCGCAGTGTCATGGCATTAGTAACAAAAATCATGAACTTTATACGAGCACGTGGCCTTAATCATCGGCAATTTAGAGCGATTTTGGATGAACTTAACCGTCAGTATGGCGATCTGCTAACCCACAATAATGTTTGATTGTTGAGTCGTGGTGTTGTTCTTGGTCGATTTGTTCGTTGTTGGGAAGAAATTTGCTTGTTTTTGTGTAAGACAAAAAAAGAGTTTCCTGAACTTGCAGATCAGAAGTGGTTGTTAAACTGAATGTACCTGACCAACATAACTGCACATTGAAATGAACTCATTGTGAAAATGCAAGGGCAAGGCCAAACTGTTTGCAAACTTTATGCACATGTGAAAGCTTTTGAAAAGAAATTAGACTTGTATCAAAATGACATCATTAGCTGAAAATGCACATATTTTCCTCACCTGAAACACTTTTGGGAAGAATTAAATGATGGAGGTGATCCACAAAATGAAAGTGAAATTGTAGCTCCATATATAAACGGACTGAAAGACAAATTTGCTACTCGTTTTGTATAAGTTCGTGATGAAGAAAACGTTTCAGTTCCTCATCAGTCCAGATACTGTAACTTTTCAGCAGCTAACCTTGGAACCTTTTCAACAATTAAAAATTGTAAACTTAGAAATGGAATTAATACAATTTTGTGAAAACGAAATTTAGAAAAGCACGTTTCAAGAATTGAATAATGAATTAAAGAGATTGGACAAGAGAGAAGCAGAATTAGCCTCATCACACAAATGGGCTGAAAAGAAATTACTACCAAGAGCTGATAAAATGATATTTCAATGTTGGAATGACCTTCCTTGCAACTTTGCCACCATGTAAAAGTTAGCGTTTGCGTTATTAGTAACGTTTGGATCCAGCTACTGTTGTGAACAAGTGTACTCCCACATGAACACGATTTATTCTACCACACGGAATGGGCTACTGGACGAAAACGGTGAAGCATGCATCAAAATGAAACGTATGAACCATGCATTGAAAAATTACCTTCTGAGAAGCAGGAACAGAAGTCTCACTAATGTGGCATGCATGTTTTGTAAGTTAATTATTTTGTATTGGCACGTATATAAAGAAAGGTTCGCCGTCCCTGTGCTAGGCGACTGTTTGTTTAAAAAGCAATCTCATTCTCACCTGTGGTATCTCTCGACTCCTCTGTTTCATCACATTTTGTCTCCAGGTCTTTCAGATCTCTTAGCAATGTAGCTAATTCAGATGAAGCTTCAGCTTGAGAATCTGTAACACACAATGCTGATCTTTAATAAATTGGTTTCAGCCGCATAAATATCACAAAACCACGATTGCATAAAAGCATGAATCCTAGCTCGGGGCATGTAGAGTGCCTAAAACTGTGCATAAAATTATGATTAGTATTTTACATCTCTTAAATTGTGCCGAACCTTTTTGCTCCATTTTAATGAGGTTGGGGCTGGTTGACGAATTTCGGTAAAGTTTTAAAGTATCAAATGAAAAAAAAAAAGAGTTCACCCATCCATATTTTACTTCATGCATACAGGCAAACCGAACGACAACCAGAACTGTGTTAGGGGTTTACAGCCCCAAAAAAATGTACCATGCTTTACTCTGTTTTAAGAAAGTTAATACACTATTTTAAAATATTTTAATTTTCTAAGCAAAAAATCGTCTTTCTCTTCCGAGACACCTCGGCAATTGAAAATTACGTTAATCTATATATTTTGTCTCTCCATTCTCAAGTCTGGAGACAAACTGTCTAACGAATCGACTATTTTGTAATCCCTTTCAATTTTCATTACCTGAAAGCTAGCTTTTCGGCTGGGTTCCCCATTTGTAGCTGGTAGGTACGGCCATACATGCAATGCGTTTTCGAAATCTACTGAATGTACAGAAAGTATTAGGTTAAAGAACTACTATGTATTTGTCTTACTGCTCAGATCTGTTTTTGTTTAACCAACGTAAATAATTTGTCAATTCTGGGGGCACTGTCGGGTTCCAAAACCGAAACTAGCACTATTTTGTGTCTATGGGGGCCGTCATCTTGGATAGTGATATCATTTTCGGTTGGACACGTGACCTCTGCCGTCACTTGTGGTGAAGGCTGCTACACCTATCTAAAATCTCATGTAAACTACACTTCTATGGTACAGGAGCACAACACACAAAATAACAGGGCCTCTTTTCCAAAAAAAATCTAGGTCTTTTTTAGATGTTCTTTTATTTATCCACTTTTATTTATTATTTCCTTCATTATCGGTTTGTCTTTGAGGCCCCCTGTGGGCATGAGGGGTGGGGGGGGGGTCATTGCAGTCCTGCTTTATATCTATTTCTCCTGACTATCAAACGTGCCATCATAATGAAGGGAAAGTCCCAATGTGTGTTGCGAGGTTAGTGAGATCTGCCAGATGACACCAACCGAAGGTGCAAGCATAGCTAAATGGTTTGCTACGTGTATGTGCGGAATAGACTATGATTTAGAAAATCATCATTTAGCGAAGATGTTCGTATATCATTCTGACATCACTGATAACGCTATGTAGTTTTAAGCCTTTTAAATTCGAACATTTGAGGAATTCGGTTGTATTTACTACTTTCTCTCTCTATATATATATATTTATATTTTAACAGATCTATATATTGTTTTACTTTAACATTTTGCACAGAAAAATAATATCACCACGATACCTTACACTTTTCTATTTTACTGTGAATTTAAAATCTAGTAACACCTTATTTGTGAACACTCTATGATGTCGCTTCAATTCATGACCAGTTTCAGTAACTAAATCTTGAGTTTTTGTACCACTATTTACATTTTGTATTCGATTTACAGTATCTCTCAATAAATAGCACTGCTTAACTTCTTGCTGTCTAAATAGTAATTTCACCTTCATAACTGCGAATTAAAGCGGAATTTTTCCTCCTTTTGGTGTGAAAGATTTTGCTATTTTCGAAAGATAAGTAAGGTACATTTAATCAATTAATTAGTGGTCGTTGGATAACAAGTAGAACGGTAAACGTTATCAGCACCATTTATTAAAAGAAAGCAGAAACAAAATGAAAGTAAAATGAAGGAAAGTTTAAATTATTTAAAATCTACTAAAAAAATCGTATAATTTTTTTCTTAGCCATCTAATTACGACAAACCTAACAAAATATGGACGACTACTTGCTGCACTTTTAATGCAGAATAACAAAAGCAATATTAAATTGTTTGTTAACTGTAATTCGTTTCTCTTTGTAACGAAGTATTGCATAAAGCAGTAATGCAGTAATTGATGCACTTTTTTATCGTAAGTATTTTATAAGAATAATCAAGGACCGTGGCAGCGGTCCTTATGTAAGCCTCAGCATGAACTTCCATGTTAAAAGTCAAACTTTGAACTCCTATAGTTTCGCCCAGAATTGACATAGACCAACGAAATTCGGTATTTGGGGTCGTGTCGTAACTATTTCACCGCATTACAAACTTTAATAACAACCATCGAACCGTTCAGCGTCCACAGCATGGCCATTTCTTGTTGTTGTTGTTGTTGTTGTTGTTTATCTTTTTCTTGTTGGGACTCTTTGCCCTCACCTGGAAAGCGTACCACTGACCCGATTTTCAAGTTCTGTAGCTTAAATCGTAGGTTTGGACAAGGCCTAGGGCCTTTCGCATGCGATTATAAAGTAACTACAATATTCTTGAAATGGAAAGCCAAATGGGCTAGAACTTTTGCTCTCACCTAGAGATCGAACCAATGAACCGATTTTCAATTTGTATAGCTTAAAATGTAGGTATTAACACCGATCAGGGCCTTTTGAACACGAGTTTGATGTGACTGCAGTATTCTCGTCGGCAGAGTGATTATTATTGTAGAGCAATGGGCAGAAATCATTAAAGTTGTTGTTGGGATTCTTCGCAGTCACCTGGAGATCGGACCACTGAACCGATTTTCAAGTTCTGTAGCTTAAAACGTAGGTATGGACAATGTCTAAGGCTTTATGCAGGATATTTTATGGAACTACAATATTTATGACACGGAAAGCCAAATGGGCTAGAACATTTGCTCTCACCTACAGATCGAACCAATAAACCGATTTCAATTTGTATAGCTTAAAATACAGGTATTAACACCTACCAGGGCCTTTTGAAAACAATTTTGATGTGACTCTAGTATTCTTGTCCGCAGAGCCCCCTCACTGATCCTTGACCCACAAATTTTTACAAATTGAGCTAAAAGCTTGAATTTTGGTGCACAAGTCATTCTTAGCAGTACACATCGAACCAGCCATGGAACCTCCCATGAAATATCACCAAGGCTCCCCCCCCCCCCGAGGTTCAACTCTCCTGTTCCCTGCGTCTTCACCAACAAAGTATTGCAGATCGACTAAAAACATGAATTTTGGTACGCAAGTCATTCATAGTAGTACAAATTGAACTAGCTATGAACCCCTCGAGATAATCCACAAGGCACCACAGCGCTCCCCCCCTCTCCGTGCCCCCTCCTTGGGGCCTGATCAACAAATTCCTCCAGATAGTGCTAAGAATGAAATTTGGTACACAAGTCATTGTTAGTAGTAGATATCAAACTATGGAGCTTCCATGAAATCCTACAAGGCCTCTCACTGCTTCCTCCCTATTCCCGCTCTATGTGGTTGATACCCGAAAAATTCTTGTTGATCGTACTGAAAGCATGCATTTTGGTACGCTAATCATTCCTAGCAGTAGAAATTGAACCAGCCATGCATCTCCATGAAATACCACCAAAACCTCCCCAGCATCCTACCCCCACCCCACCAACCAACTCCTGTGCACCCCATAAAGCATCAATGACCAACAAATTGTTGCTGAACGTACTAAAAACATGCATTGTAATAGTAGAAAATAAATCGAACTACATACAGAATCCCATGAGATACACCCACCCCAAGTGTTTCCTTGTATCCTCTCCATGAGATTGATGATCAACAAATTTTAAGTTCGATTTGTACTGCTAAGAATAAGTCGTGTACCAATACACGTTTTGCGCTAGCAACAAGAATTTGTTGGTCAATAACTTCATACAGGTGAGTGTGGTAGCTGGACAGAAAGGGGCCTTATGGGGCATCTCAAGAGAATCCATAGCTAGCTCGATTTATAAGCTAAAAATTGACTTGCGTACCAAATTTCATGGATTTAACTCAAAGTTCATGATTAACCCAAATTCTGGCCCGTAACAGCTGTACTACATCTGAAGATCGAACCAATGAATCGATGCTCAAGTTTTACAGCTTAAAACATAGGTATGAAGAAGGCCTATGGCCTTTTGAACACTGTTTTAATGTGACTGCAATAATTATTGTTGTTCTTCTTGTTGAAGAAATTTTGCTCTCACCTAGAGATCGAACCAAAGAACCGTTTTTAAAATTGCATTTTAAAAAGGCTCTCTTATAATAGTAATTTTAAGGTGATTATAGTATTCTTTTCTGTGT
>JAHWFP010212909.1:0-16185 GCA_023313725.1 Lithobius niger
TGTTCTGCAACGATAGACAGCAGCTTCGGACAAGCCGCCCAGCAATCGTGTTTCTTTTGCAAATCCACGAATAGATTTCTTTGATCATGTTGGCGCGGTTGGCTGTAGACATTCATTACAGTTTGCTTTTGGGAACTCGAATGAGGCATCTGCAGAAGCCATCGCTTGCGCTGTTGTTGGCATCGCCGCCATCTTGGAACTACTTCCGTTCGGAAGACAAGTGGCTGTCAAAGTTTGAGATCTGCTGAAAAATGCTAATCGACTAATTTTTGGTGTTTCATGAAAATTATGTATGTCCACATACCGTACCTGAAGACTTTCTGAGAGCGTTTCATACTAAAACGTTTTGGTTGATGCTAGGAAAACACGAACTACGTTAAGCCTACCGTCGTAATCCAATTTCAACACAGGCGTGAAGAGGCTTTATCGCATCGCTAACTCTCTCTCCACTGACTAATGTGGGTGGATTCTACCATAGTGTTGTAGCCTTCTTGTTGTACAGAATTGAGGTCTTACCAGCAGCCACTAAAGTGTATCTGTTTCCATAGAAACGACACTTGGTAGCTTATTTTAGCATAGTGAGATATTAGCCTTCCAAATTATGGCATACGAAGTCGTTTAGATTGGCCTAACAATAACAGGCAAAATTTGATGGCTGGAAACAGCTAACCCGAAAATGTGGGCAGCGCCATTTTTTGTGTACGCAGCGCCCTCCAGCCTGTTTAAACGTTCCTAAAGCTGGAAAGCAAACATCCGCATGTCGTACGTTTTCGAGTGCAAACGAAATATAAACCGATCTTTGGAAAATTATGTAAAAACAATAAGATTATGGTACTTTATGCACTGTTTCCGGTTTTTGCCAGTTTTGCACCACATTATAAGTTATTAGTTTTCACGCGTATATAATTAAGAAAAATTATAAAAAAATAAATGGGAACTTGTAGATAAAGGTCCAAAGCATCTAGAAAAATAATGGCGTTAAGGTGACACATACCTATTAAAATTTCAAAATTTGAAATTTTAATAGGTATGTGTCACCTTAATGCCAATTTCAAATCTAATGGACTGTAAATATGTGGTAGTGTTAGGAGTTTTTATACGAGTGCCTGAAGATGATAGTCGGCTAGGTTATTCCATCCACAGCTAATTGACTATCAAAAATTCGTCAAGAATTGTTAAATCGTTCATGCCAATCTGGAATATTGCGTATTTTCCTCCGTGCGTAAGTAATGTCGTCTGCATAATCTTCAAAGTATTAAAGGTTTAACTCACTCAACTGGTTTGTGCACGTCGGCGAATTTTCGATCCTTTCCTCGGAGCACAAACCAGTTGAGTGAGTTAAACCTTTAATACTTCGAACATTATGCTTACGAAACCTCAACGTAAATTGCCCATTTTCAATCTAATGTCGTCTGCTACGTTCTAGAGTATAAATCTAGACGTTTTTCATTAAAGGTTATTACAGCCTAAATACAATAACATTCTCAAAATCACAAAGTTTGCAACATTTCAGTTAACAGTATGGGCAAAAAAAAATGGTTGCTTTAATAACATTAATCCTGTTAAAATGCTTTTCCACAAAGCACCACAAACAAAGAATTTTGTTAAGGCTTTAAGTCATCCGAAACAAAACTAATGACCATACAATCAAATTGTTCAATTCAGAACCTCATTTGATGTTTCAGACAAAACCGGAAATTCGAACCAGGATAAACGATCATAGTTTTTATTTAGAATAGCGTGCTCTCTTTATGCCATTTTCACGTAAGACGCTAACCAACAGAGAGCACGTGCGAGGCACAACCCAGTGAATACAGTAGTTGGCTACGGTACCAACCTGCGTCGTCAGCTGCTAACGGAAATGGCATGAGTAGAAACAACGATGTAAACAGTAGAAGCACTTATTGTAAGGGCCTGACGAAAATAGGAGGACTGAAATCTTTTCATCACACAGCCTATCGAAAATTTGCGTAATACGATTGAATATTTCCTGTTTGTTTTAACACTCAAGGGACTATGCCCGTAATAATACGGGCATGTGAAAATCACTTAAAGGACTACGCCCGCATTAATGCGGACAGACTTTCAACTATGCAGTAAATTCAGCCCGTACTACTACGGGCTTCGTTTTTGGTTACTTTCGAAGCTATGACTCTTGGCCTTGATTGGTGCTGCCATCTCGTGGCAACTTTTGACACTAAAAGTACGCAATGCTTAGATTCCAAATGCGGCGAAATCGAATTCCAAAAATGGCGCCATGTTCTTCTAACAGCAACTTTTTTTCTTTCAGAAAAAGGGGTATGATAGATTTCAATTTGCATAATCTGCAAAATAGCCACATACAATTGATTTAGTTTAATGGAAAGGTTGTACTACCACGGTTGATTTAAAAAAAACTGCATTCATTTTGCATATTTTGTTTATCTTTGGTGAATTTTCCAAAATGGCCTTTTTTCGCCAGTCCTCAGCGGTTTTTTCCTGTTAGAATGTCCAGTCCCGTAAGAGTTAATGCAGACAGGCACATATTTACTTTGGTCTAGAACAAATTTAAAAGGTTCAAAATCACGCTATGAGCAAAAGATAATCGAAACACATAGAATCGATTTGCGAATTTTTGGCTGATCACAAAAGTCTTAACTGCTTGTCTTCAACTTTCATCAGACACATGGGGAAAATGTAGTACTTGATAGCATGCGTATTCAGCAAGCCCGTGTGACTGATGAAGGCTGAAGACAAACAGTTAACAGGCTTTTGTAATCAGCTGAAAATTCGCAAGTCAATTCTACATGTTTTGGATTATCTTTTGGCCATATAGCGTAATTTTAAAACCTTTTAAAGTTGAAATTATAAGTAATTAACTATGATACTTACTCTGACGATAATGCTTGTCTGTGATGGGAGGTTTCATTTTATTAACATTTTGATTGTACGTCTGATGACTTTTGTTCCCACGATAATCGGTGAAATTTGCAGCATGTTTAGCTAGTATAGAAGGCAATTTGTGATTAATACAAACAAATTCTTGATACAAATTAAATAACGTAACGAAGCGTTGAACTATTTAAATAATGTAGGGCACAGTTTGGCAGCTTGTTCAGTAGTTATGTTGATCACTAGTGAAACCCAAGCATGCAAAACAATGAATGAACAAGTCCAAATTACTTTACTTAACCAAATATAGTTGAACCATTCTTTGCCAGATTTTTTTGGGTGATCAGGCTAAAACATGGAAATACAGTGGCCATTTAATATCAAATACAGTGGCTTGTAAAAACGCCATGGCAGAAACTTGTCGAGTCAAATATAGGAGAAAAAAAGTGGGAGAAAAAAAAGTGGGAGAAAAAAAAGGGAGAAAAAGTTTTAAGGACATGCTTTTTTTTTCTCTTGTCATAGACTAAAAAACATTCTGCCATTATGTTTGATTATGGACCAGTCTGTACAAGCCAATAACAGTTTAGGGTATTGCAGACCAAATTAACTGACCAAAAAAAAAAACCATTTTGCGCGTGTGTATAAGAGACGTTCAACAGCTGTTCATCCTACCCAGTTTATTAGTAGTAATAAGGAGAGAGTCACTGGGATATTGTGCAGCTATGCAAATGGATTGCCGAAATTCAGGCCCACTGTGTTTGTTGGTTCCGATCAGAATAAAGCCAGCAATAGCAATAAAAATGCATTATGTCAAGAGTGTTGCCCAAAGCATGAATTTATTAATTGATAGACAGCCACGTGTTCTGTTGATAGCTAGTAACTCACAGTTGGAGCTCAAAACAGGCAAGAAAACTAATTGTAATGATCGTAATTTGGAAACCCATTTACGTGTATCATGGGACCTTGACATAAGGTAACAGAAATCAATCAACCAAATAAACACTACCAATTTAACTTCAGGTACCTTTTAACTCCTCAATCTGATTACAGTACAGCAAAAAATATCCATTGGTCATATAGCACTCAAGAAGTAATACTGGGTCTAACACAAACTATGGCCATGGATCTATGACCATGGCTTTCCACTATGGCAAGGCACGTCAATTAAAACTAGTAAAAATGCGAACACATGACAAAAATAAAAGTATACTAACTAGTGTCAGGCATTCCTCGTTGGTCGACGGTATTGCCAGTTTTTATCTGAAACATATTTAATTACAGCCACTTTAGTTAACGAAAATTGAACTACTTTCTGCAGAGTATTACGGTCTTGCGTTGTACCATACAAGCAAGCACGCATGTATGGTGGGCACCACAGATAAAATTTACACAACAATACATTGGTGAATATTACGATTTTAATAGATTTGTTTCAAAGCCTTTACTTAAAAAAGCCACCACATAAATTTACGAAGTTCAGGGCAAATTTATCATTTGTTAGCTATTTTTTTAGGTAAATACCTGAATTGCTTTTTCCCTGCATTTCCTGCTATATACATTGTCATAATTACAAACATCTTGAACACTTTCACTTTCATCTTCGCTGGAGTCAACGTGGTCTAACTCTAATCCACACTGATTTCCAAGAGATGTACTAAGGCTCAAGCTTTTATTAGCTGCTATCACCAGAGATGAGTCTGAATCGTAATTGTTGTTTTGACCCTCTGGATCTGAAAAACAACAAGAAAGAGGAGTTCATACAACCAAAACTTGCAAGAACATGTTTTAAGTACGAAGAAAATATCAGACGAAAAGCTTTTTCCGGTCGAAAGAGGGAAAGCAGGCCATTTTTTAACATAGTAACTGCTCATCAGCCTTTACGATTGGAACACCATGGAGCAGTGGAGCGCCAGCCGTTGCAACTCCGTTCCTCAAAGTTTAAACTCATTTTTCGTTTAAAAAAAATCATGTTGATAAAAATTAAATTATGATGACACGATCATGTGTAAGCTTTTGATGGAATTCGTTCGTCACCGGTTATTTTCCGAAATTCCTAATGCCTCCAACCCTATCTAGTTTAAACACTTAGAACTGAAAACATTAGGATGGCAATGGGACATGTCTCCAAATCATGTGTCCATTCATTGTTATTCCCATGGCACCATTACATGGTATACTCACTCCACTCAAAACCTTCTAAATTAAATTAAATAAATTTAGAATGTAAATTTCTGAGAACTGGAGAGCAAAACTGCATATGTATTCCGACCCCCCCCCCCCTCCCACGCCTTCTGACTGCCCTTTGTCCACAGAATCATGCCTTTTCATGCTATATGGAACACCGCTTCATATTCCTTAAAAAATGCCCTGAGGGAAAGGGATCATTATCATTTTGACTTCTTCAGTAGACTTCTGATTTGCTACGGGAAAATGAGTCGAACAAACTATTTTTCTCTTTGTCAGTCTTTTTTTTAAATCGAAAAAGGCTTAAACCACTATTATAGTTAGAGCTGTAATTGTTTTTGTATCGGATTTATGCCATTTTCTATTAATATTTAAGATTTTTTCTTCAGTATGCAGTATACAAACATCGCACGGATTAACTCAGAATTCACACGTCCGACGTCGTCTGCATGCGGCACGAGTATCATCTTGACCACAATACCCATTCAAGCAAAACATTCTCTAGAGGTGTTCAATAGGATATTTTGTTGAAGAGCAAGATGTACACATCATCCTTGGTGTGTGCCCAAACGAAAAGTGTGGAGTTGGTGGCAATGCCTGCTGGGATGTAAGCAGGAACGTCACCTGGTGGGGAGCTACAGAAGCTTTTAAAAGTTTAAGATTTGGGCATAAAGCATTAAATAAACGATTTAAGCTAATAACTACAGGTAAGTATATTATGATGAAAGTGAAAAAAAATACCACAAATCACCTGTCAACATTTCCTGAGTGCTTTATATATTTTTGCAGAAAATGGGAAGTGGCGCAGACCATTAATCTTTACTATAATTTGTGTATGCTAAGAAACTTGAAAAACCACCAAATATTGCAAACTTGATTTATTGTGTTTTTATTCTTGAATTCTACGGCATGGCAGCCTTTCACTAATTTTGTCTGCACTAATTTTGTTTGGATGCAACAAACCCTTAATTCACGCAGAGAAGAAACCCAACTTCGGCCAAAATAGAACTTTTCATTTACGGCCGACATAGGCGTAACCTACAAAAACCGGACACTATTTTTGCCACAACTCCGTTAATAATGGACCACTTTCGCTCATTCTTTCAGAAAACTCAAGCCTGAACAATTCTCCGTCCGTAAGTGGACAACAATGTGTTCACTCACGGACGCACGCACGCACGCACCGTAACGAAGATAGCCCGCCGCTTGTACAGTTGTAAACATGTATTTCGTTTATTCCCCTTTTTTGCATAAAACACGTAGTTTAGTGCAAGGACAAAGCAGTCTGCGAGAACACGATCACTAGGAATTGTGCTGTTAAGCAAGCTTCAGCAAATTGCTCATAAAACTATGCTGTTGGCATTAAATCTACAAGTTTGTAACCTAAAAATTTAGTGTTCTTGGCAAAGCATTTTACATCAACCATAACTGGTTATTCTAAACTGCCAATGCCCTAACAACAAAGAAACTAGTTTCAACCAGAAAATACATGGACAGAGGGATGTGGTCATCGTGTGAGGAGGGTGCGGCGTAGCTGCGGGAGAGCTTTCGTTCAAACGGGAAGCAGATCCAATTACCTCCTAGCTTTCGTGGTGAATGAAAGCATGGAGAGGAGAAGAATTCGTTGCTGGTAAGCTAATGAGACCGTTGGTCGAACTGTTTGGTTTTGTTCTTTCGTTTCGGGTTGTAATCGACCTAGGAATCGTCAGGAAAGTTGTCATGGCAGGATGTGAGGGTGATTCTGCCGGGCCTGTGTCAAGCTGTCTTCCATTTCTGATTCCAAATCGGATATACAAAATTGTTTTGTGGTGAAAGCAGTGAGGTGGTTGGGACGGCGAAATGTGGATAAAAGTCGGCATGGAAGGGGACGGACGGTGTCCGGCTTCAAAGGGAGGTTTGCACGATGGAGACGGCATAGGTTTGTGTTTCATTTTTCCGTCAGGGGCTGCTTGCACTTACTTACTTATTTTTGTTAAGGGATGTGCTGATTGCTTACTCCATCAAGGAAAAGTTGGCGATCTTCAAATACATGTTATGGATTCAATCTAGTTTAACTACAATGGTTTTATTCTCATTTATTCGCATATTAATAATTTAATATTTTGTGTATTTAATTTATCACTCGCCCAAACGTGAACATCACCATGAAAACTAATTTCCAGCAATAGTGTTTTGTAACTACCTATCTGAAGTAAATGCAGGCTACAACAGCAGTGAAAGAGTTCATATTCTGTCCAGGAGAAAGCGACCCACAAGTGCTGATGCCAACAACCAGCCTGGAAGACTTATGGAAAAAGGCGAAGCAAACGCACAGAAGTTCACGATCGTGAACCGCGTTGGAAAAAAAAAATTGATATAAAAAAATACATGAAGATTTTCTAGCAAACAGACTGCGATTTAAGGACAGGGTGTAACTCCACTATTTTATACTTGTGACCTTAGAACATTTTAAGCTGGCACCAGCCGGGCATTTGATACGAGATTTAAGGTATTATTCCTTACCACAGTTGTTGTTCAGTTGTGCTAAGCCTGCAACATAGTCATGAACCATGGCAGACACTAGAACTGGAGAATGTTCAGAAACAGAGGCGGAGTCTTGCTCGCTTGGTGCTGGATATGAAAATGGTTGATGAAAAGTAATGTGAGCCTTTTCAAGCAGTAGAGCAATTCCAGAATCATTTGACTGTGTTCCACTGGATGCACGACCGACAAGGCGATGGGAATGAAGAAGGCGCTGCCTGCAAGAAACAAACAAATGAATTTAGTACCTGGCAACACAGGTATTTTGCAAACAAAAGGACATACATAAATTACTGTAAACCCTCTATAAAACGTACACCAACAGATACGAGTTGGAAATGTGGGGTTGTACTACTACTCGAGCAGGAACCAACAGCAACATTCACAATACTTTGACTACAAGTTCGAAGTTGAAAATGAATAAAAACAAAGAGATAAGAATGGTTGATTAGTATGCATCCATATACAGATACGCGAGTGAATCACACATAAACATTAAAGGGAAAATACGGTCATTCATGTGTGTTATAGGGATGGCACAATAAAAATTTTTTTATCCCGCTACAATTTGTTTAATTATCGCGATAATCGATAATATCTCGATAAAACACACTTTGAGCTGGAGTAACCATTTTAATTTTGTTAATTAAAAAGTTAATTAAAAAAAAACCTTGGCTGAAACCTACAGTGCAACCTTCACGAACGTGAATTGTGTGGCGCTCGCAATTTGGCCAGTAGACATGAAAATGCTCGTGCCATTGTCCATTATTTCCTCACCATGTAGAAACAATTCAGTAGTTGTGCTGCTCCTTAATGCTTAAATATTGTCTGCATTAAACTAACTCTCCAATCATCTAAGTGGCTAGTAACAGCATTGACTACTTGGTTGGAGAGCCCTTTTAATTCCACACTGTTAAATTGTGTGCCTGAAATTACGATTCAGGCTGGTATGCGTAAGCTCCCATGGTTGTCTGATTATGTACTTAAGCATATTGAGATTAAGGGACGTAGGTGGGGCCTTTATAGGCGCTTCCCATCGCATGCAAACTTCAGGAAATTTAAGACTGCAAAGCGGAAAGCATGTAGTGTTTTGCGAAGGGCCAAAAGACGCTAAGTGCAGAGCAACCCGCGCGCTTATTGGTGTTATGTGAACCGAGTGAGGAACAACACTCGATCCTTCATGGAGTTCGACGCAAACTCTGGGGGGCACACTACCAGTGATAAAGAGGCGGCTGAGCTTCTGCAAAAACACTTCTGCTCGGTTTTCACTCAAGAAGACGACAGTGAAGCTATTTATTTTGGAGACTTTTGGGCTCAGGTTACCAACTTTTATGTCGGTGGGCTTAAAATTGAGAGTGGTCTGAATTGGGAGCTTAGTATTGATGTGTGTAAGTCTGTTGGACTGGATGGAATTCACCCTCGGGTTCTTAGGGAAGCTGCCCATGAACTGGCTATGCCACTCGCCCGGCCTTTTGCGAGATCCGTTCATGTTGGGTCTGTACCGGAAGATTGGAAAGTTGCAAATGTGACGGCCATCCACAAAGCTGGGAATCGTAGAGATCCTGGAAATAACCGGCCTGTGAGTATTACTAGTGTGATCTGCAGGATCTTGGAACGCATTCTTCGTGGGATTTTGGAGACCGAGTTGAAGAGTAAAGGTGTGCCATGTAATGTGCAACATAGCTTTGTTCTTGGACGATCTTCCTCTACTAACTTGCTTCTTTATCAAGAAGACTGGATGTCTTCAGTGGACAGTGGTGCACACGTCGACTGCATTTACTTGGACGTTTCGAAGGCGTTTGACAAGGTGCCCCACTTACACTTAATGAGAAGACTTCGTAATCTCGGTGCTAGGGCTGATGTTGTTGACTGGGTGGAAGCTTGGCTCAGCGATTACAGGCAGAGGGTGGTGGTTAATGGCCAGGCCTCTTCTTGGGAAAGTGTTACTAAGGGTGCGCCTCAAGGCAGTGTACTTGGACCCCTCCTCTTTGTTCTTTACACTGATGATGCTTTTGAGGGTATAAGTCGTCCGTTCGGGCTTTTGCTGACAACAAAGGGAAGACTGTGACGCTCTTCAGCAGGATCTTGATTGGATTGCGAGTTGGACGAAGGAAGCCAAAATGACTCTTAATATTGCAAAATGCCACATCCTGCGAATTGGGTGGCGTCCAGGGAAACTGGCCTTTCCTTACAATATTGGGGACATGAAGCTAACTGAAGTTACTGAAAAAGATTTGGGTGTGATTGTGTGTCGCAAATGGGAAAAGAGCTGACCAATGTGCGGCTGTCGTGGCCAAGGCAAATCGGGCAATTGGGCTCTTAAAAAGAACACTTACTACGCGAGCACCCAGTGTAATGGTGCCGGACTACAAGGCTTTGATAAGGCCATTGTTGGAATATTGCACCCAAGTCTGGTCACTATACTTAGTGAAGGATGTTAAGATTGTTGAGTCCATCCAAAGGAGGTTCACTCGCATGGTTGGTACCTTGCGATCCATCCAGTATGACAAACGCCTTGCGTCCCTGGGGGTGGAATCCTTATCGACAAGGAGGCAAAGGATGGATCCAACTTTCGTCTTTAAACTGTTTAAGTGGTCTCCCTGATGTTGACGGGAAGCAGCTCTTGATTGTTAAAGCGGACAGATATGCGGGGCCTCGAACTCTTTTTTTGAGGCGGTGTCGTATTGATACGAGAAGGTTTTGTTTCGGGGTTAGGGTTGTGAAAGCATGAATTTTTTTTTGGCTTACACACACTTGTAGGCTAACAAATTTGTAGGCTAATGAAAACATTGGAATACATTTTTTTTACCCAAATAAAAGTAAAAATTTGCCCGTTATTAACCTTAGCCTACACAATGTAAAACATGTAGGCCTAGCCTAAATTAAAACAAAAGGTACCAAACATGTGAAGAAACAGAATTAATTTATTGTCAAGGGCCTGGCAAAAATCGAAAATCTGTAGGTTTTTATTCGCCGAACCGATTTTTGCCGATCAGCCCAAAATCTGCCAAAATCTGTTCGGTACAGCCTTACTACTACTTATACTACGCAATGCCGCGAACCGCTTGTTTCTAGCTATTACGGTTCCGAGGTATGACAATTTAAGCATCGGGGTTTGCGCGATAATTCAATAAATCAGAAAAAGTGCGATACGATAATCGACAAAAAATTTTATCGCAATATTATTGAATTATCGATTATCTTGCCACCCCTAGTGTGTTATTACAATAATATGTAACACAATAATACGCCTTTTGAAGTATGTTGAGCCGAATGCAGTTTAAATAAAACATATTTTTTCAGATGTTATATTTTTGCCTTTTTGATCAAACCTTTGTTCTTTTTAGGAAAAAATAAAAAAATTTATGCATAATAGTAAAATCAGTTAACCCACTTTGCTACCACCGGCACCTAGTACCAAGAAATGGTACTAAAATTGGTAAATCTGAACTTCTTATACATTGTGTAAAATTGAAAAAACGAACCATACTTTGAATGTTCGAAAAATTCACGATGATAATTTCACGCTCAAATTCAAAAACATCACCTGATTATGCGAATCTGCAAATTTTCGACAGGCTGCTGACTAAGGATGGAAAATTTAGTCAGTCTGTCTTCTTCAGGCCACCACAAGTAATTAATTTACAAAATTTACATTATTTACAATGTCCGACGTGCCTCTGTTGTGGAAAGCAGACGACGACCGCGACGCGACTCGTAGCCCTCCGTTTTTACAAGGCGGCTCTTTGCCATTTTTTCGCAAGGCGCTCGCTCAGTTCGCTGCTGATGAGATGCTGAATTGAGGGATTTGAGGGGCCTTGTAGGTTCATAAGCACTGAACCACGTGATATTTCGTGCTGGATTGCCAGTGATTAAAGGCCCCTCAAATGCACGTCCTTTCTGGAGTTTGACTCAAGGAGTGTTTGTGTAGGGCTCCAGGCAATCTTGTGCTGTGCGTCCATCACATGTGTGGCAATGCTGCTCGTCTCTACCTTGTTTCTGGTGTCGGCCATGTGTTGACTCACTCTTTCGTGAACCCCTTTTCTAGTCTCTCCTATATAAATGGTTGGGCATTCTTCACATTCCACTCGATACACAAACTCTGGTGAATTCTTAACTTTTTTCAGCTCGTCTTCCATTTCCTTCTTTTCTTGTGACCGGTATTTCTTGTCACTGCTGCTCTTCTTCTTGTGGAGGATCATCGATTTAAGATTTTTACCATTTTTCAAAAACGTGCCAATTCCACATTTTTTAAGCTCATGTTGTACAACAATCACTTACTCCATCAAGGTAGGTGACTCCGACTCGTTTTACAATCGGCACCCCCTCGGTGGTCTTCTTTTCACCACTTGCTCTCGCCTCATTTCTTTCTTCGGCCTCCTTCTTTCCAACTGCTCGGGCTTCTTTTATCAAACCATTCAGGAGTCCTCTTGGATATTTTAATCCTATGAACCTTCCTTTGGTGGACTGAAGGTTCTCGTCGGCTATCTCCCTTGTGCTCGAGTGTCGCAAATTTTGGGAAAGCCGCCTAGGCTTAAAGCAAATATCACCAGGGCAGAGATTGAAGCTATAAGAAGTTTGAGGGAGAAGAATCATCAAACTATATGTAAGGCAGATAAGGCCAACAAGACTGTTGTGATGGCAACAGAGGCCCATGATATGAGGGTGGTGGAAGATATTCGTGAGTCTGGAATGTATGAGAGCACTGAACAAAACAAAGGAAACAGACCATTGAGTGACCTGGTGTTTGCGCTTGAAAGATGGATGAGGGAGGGGCACATTTAGAAAGAGCAGTTCCTTGAATTGAAACCAAGCTTACCTCAGAGGCTGCCTACAATTTTTGCTCAAGTAAAAACTCATAAAGTAGGTATGCCCTTACGGTTAATAACATCAGCGAAGGGAGGCCCATCCCAAGAAACTTGACTGGTTCCTAGCTAGCAGACTTAAGAAATATGTCCAAGCCAAAAGTACAATTAAACATACAGATGAGCTGATAGGTGAGCTGAGAAACATGAGGGTGAATGAAGATGAGGTGATTGTGTCGTTTGATATGATCAAACCTTTCCCGAGTCTGAGTCACAGATTGATGATGGAGATGTTGAAAGTTTCCACCGAGCAGCAAGACATCCCAGTGGAAGAGTATGAGAAAGATCGAGCATTGTTGCGTGTGTGATTGTCACACATCTATGTGGAATTTCGCGGGCAGGTATTTTGGCAGACGAAAGGGGCCCCCATGGGTTTCTTTAGCTCACAGATTCTGGCAGAGATGATGCTGCAGCACCTAGACAGGTATATCCTTGACACTCAGGAGGGCCTTAAGTGGTGAAAAAGATTTGTATAGAAAAAAAGACGTGGTAGAAGAGATGCTGGAGCGCCTGAATGGATGGCACATGGACCTACAATTCACATGTGAGCAGGAAGCAGAAGGAGCGATTCCATTTCTGGATGTGCGAATAAAGCGACAGGTTGGTGGCACCATCACTTTCTCTCCACCTACTCGAAGCCAACTACTACAGGTAGAGGGTTGCCAATTGCCATATAATTCGGGCCACCCGAAAGGACAATTGATGAACGTGGCCAAGAATGAATTCATCAGAGTTGTGCGACACTCGAGCACAAGGGAGATAGCCGACAAGAACCTCAGTCCACCAAAGGAAGGTTCATTGGATTAAAATATCCAGGACTCCTCCTGAATCGTTTGATAAAAGAAGGACGAGCAATTGGAAAAAAGGGAGGCCGAAGAAAGAAATGAGGGGAGAGCAAGTGGAGAAAAGAAGACCACCGAGGGGGTGCCAATTGTAAAACGAGTGGGAGTTACCTACCTTGATGGAGTAAGTGATGTTATACAACATGAGCTTAAAAAATGTGGAATTGGCACGTTTTTGAAAAATGGTAAAAATCTTACATCGATGATCCTCCACAAGAAGAAGAGCAGCAGTGACAAGAGATACCGGTCACAAGAAAAGAAGGAAATGGAAGACGAGCTGAAAAATAAAGTTGAGAATTCACCAGAATGTGTGTATCGAGTGGAATGTGAAGAATGCCCAGCCATTTATATAGGAGAGACTAGAAAAGGGGTCCACAAAAGAGTGAGTCAACACATGGCCGACCCCAGAAACAAGGTAGAGACGAGCAGCATTGCCACACATGTGATGGACACACAGCACAAGTTTGCCTGGAGCCGTACACAAACACTCCTTGAGTCAAACTCCAGAAAGGACGTGCATTTGAGGGGCCTTGAATCACTGGCAATGCAGCACGAAATATCACGTGCTTCAGTGCTTTGCTCATGAACCTGCAAGGCCCTTCAAATCCTTCAATTCAGCATCTCATCAGCAGCGAACTGAGCGAGCGCCTTGCGAAAAAATGGCAAAGAGCCGCCTTGTATAAACGGAGGGCTACGAGTCGCGTCGCGGTCGTCGTCTGCTTTCCACAACAGAGGATGCACGTCAGACATTGTAAATAATGTAAATTAATTACTTGTGGTGGCCTGAAGAAGACAGACTGACTATATTTTCCATCCTTAGTCAGCAGCCTGTCGAAAATTTGCAGATTCGCATAATCAGGTGATGTTTTTGAGTTTGAGCGTGACATTATCTTCGTGAATTGTGTAAAATCCTGTACACAACGAATTTTAATCGTTGTTTTTGTTTTTAAGAGTATTAAATAACAAGAGTAAATCCCCTTATTTGCCCTTTAATGAACGATGACAATAATGGCCACTAAACAAACAAGTGAATTAATTTGAACTACAATTCATGGGATACTCTTTGTACTGTAATCCAAAGATGGGCTCTGGCTCACATGAACGCTGTGTATTGATTAGGCTAATCCAGCTTACAAATATGAGGCATTAACACGAAATCTTTATGATGATTAGGACAATTTTTAACCCATCCCTTCCCCCAGCAATTCCTTCAGTTTTTTCCTCTGTGATGAATGAATAATTAGCAAATACTCAGTGAATGTTTTTACCTTCTTATGGAGCAGAAAAAAATGTAAATGATGGAGACTCACAGGATGCAGTTTCGAGTTTAAACTTCAAAATTATCTACACTACGCTACCACCTAATCCCGGACAATGGCAACACTGAATTTAGTTTTTTAACATAATCTTAAGTTCACTTCAGTAGAAATCGCTTAAATTCAAAAGGAAACAAGGAAACAAAATGCAAGTCGTATAATGCAAATTTTCGACAGGCATAGACTAAAAATGTAAAAAAGTCATATCATCATCAGGAAGATTTTCTCAAATGCATCATTAAAAATCACTTAGTCCAGTAGTGCTTCGTTGCTGGTTTAACAGAAGGAATGAATGGACAATATCTTGACGAAAACAATGATAAAAAGGCACGGGTTTTTAGTATTTTTATGGAAAATTTGAGATATTTATGAAATGAGGCAGAAATTAACGATCTGAAAGAGAGACATAGAATATTTACACAAAAAAAAAGAGAAAAGGATTTAAAAAGCAAAAAAAAATGGTATTCTACGACCGATTATTAGCTGTGATGTGAATTAACCAATCTAGCTTGCATCTGTCACTTATGTTAGTTACGCAATATTTTGACGTCTTCCTAAATACTTCTTACAATATTATACTTCCATGCTTGGATGCAGTTTAACCATCAAAATTAGTTTTACTCCCAAATTTTCGAAAATCCATTCGACGCTCATCATCGGATAGTTACACATTGGTTGTCAGCTGTTCGCGTCTGGTCGTCCTCCCAGTGTTATGTTCCACAGCTTTCTGCAACGCAGTTTTGTAACCTAAACATTTTTCCGCAGGTTAATTTTTCCGGTGTTGGAATTTTTCAAGGAAACAAACCCTTTGAAGCGACGATTTTTAATTTTTTTTTTGAAGCATGGCAAAGCATTAAATTCATTAAAAAAAAATTTTAGCTATAACTTTTCCCCCCATTACTTTATCCACAGTAACATTTCTTTAAATGCTTGTAAAAATAAACACCGTACATGGCAACTAATTACTAAAACTGATTTTTTTAATTACCTTTAATTTTGTATCCTGCAGGAGGGCCACTCAGTTTCACAAAAACTCACCTATCAGATGTGCCCAGCCCACACTTTCAAAGTACCATCAGATCTCTCCCCACCCCCCTCCTTCCTCCATGCCCAGTAATCGCGAAAAACGGGTTGTGTCGCCTCCTGCCTAATTTCTTCCTCCATATTAGTCCTAGATTTACCTGCGAGCTGCAGTTTTTTCTTAAGCATTTGCAAGCCCCGTTTGTTTAAAAATGTAAGTTAAATAGTGTTTTTTTTTTTATAAATAACGTCGGACTGGGAGGAGCTAGTGACTTGTGGTTTGCACCATTGAAAAACTGGCAAAAAAAAGGTTAAAATGGTGTATTTGAACGTCAAAATCGGTCAATATTTAGCAAAATTATCTTGTTTCCGCATATATCGAAAAAATGCAGCTTACGGTAAAAAAAATTGACAGCAATTATTTTCTGCGACCACCTGAAATTTTCTGCGACGTACGTCGCAGCACTTTCTCAAACGGGGGTCGTCCTGTAATCTATGCGTAACTGACGACACGTAAGCATAGCACAAACCAAATACCAATGAATTCTGTCTCACGATGACAATGTA
>JAHWFP010212909.1:21185-31412 GCA_023313725.1 Lithobius niger
TAGCACAAACCAAATACCAATGAATTCTGTCTCACGATGACAATGTAACTGTAGTACCAATGCATCTAAGCTTACTTTACAACGACGGAATGATAGGTTAACCCAGTCACTACCATCAAATGCTAATTTAATGATATTACGGTACAGGACAAACCTTATTTGTTCAGAAACGCTCCCGGTTTTGTAGAGTTCGTCTATCAAAAGGTCTTGCTCCAAGATAATGCCTTGAAACTGCTGCTGATAGTTCAGTTGTGTATCTTGCAACTGTTGCACTTGACATTTAACTGCAGCAAACTCGGCCTGTAACAAAACAATATTTTCATTTTAACAAAGATTGCAAGCTAAAGACTAAAATTCCCAAATAGTATTCCAGATAATTTATTATACCTTACTCACACTAAATGGAAAAGGCATAACCAAAAGAGTTAACAGGATATACTTCTTGTTAAATAACAACAGAAACTACCCTGTACTGAGATTTTGTTAAAAGTCCAGGAAGAAATCCGCAGTTTCAGAATTACGGAATACAATTTACCAATATTCTTGCGAATTTTCGACATCATCAGGCACTACAACTTGTTAGAAAGCTTCTTTCTACATCGTCACCAAGTGTATTACCATTTGGATTCAGTGTTCCATCCTGGCGAGGCCTCCCATATTTATTAGGTTCAAGACTCCACTGATCTTTAAGCAAACAGGAGAAGTCTTCTCTCAGGAGAAAACGAATTCCTGGATTTGAGGGGCCTTGGGTATTCATTAAAGTAGCATCACACGTCAAATGCTGCTGAATGGCAATCGATCAGAGGCCTCTTAGATAACGATCAAATGGAGAGCTGACTTTCGTAGCATGGTTGTCGTCTCCTCTCCCATCCTATTTACCAGTATTTCGCAGGAATACTGGTAAAATGTATTACTTAGCTCTGAAATTGTGCAAATTTCTTCCTGGACTTTAACGAAATTTGAGATGAACTTTCACAGTAATTAACATATGGAATTTTCAACCTGTACTGAGAGACAAACGATAGAAGACTTTTCTGAGTGTGACTAAACTCAGGGGCTTAATGGTTAGCAGATTCTAAAATCTCTTCAAATTCACTAAGCTTGTTAACCCTTTAAGGACTGCGTGTGCACTAAGGGCTTATAACTGACTTGTAGAAAAAAAATCGCAGCTTCTCACCCGGTTGAGGTAAGGGAATGAAACCTGTGTCATTTTTATCCTTAATGATCTAGATTTCATATCCCAGTTTTAATTTTACTGTAATAGGCAGGAAGTTTTCGATATGACTTGTAGAAGAGCTGTAAACAATGATTATACAGCGGGCGAATACGGGCCCACCCGTCCTTAAAGGGTTAAGCTGTGTGACTGTGCATGGTCTAAGATTCAAAACCCTCCTGTTGTTTCACCTTAATTTAATATGTACAGATATTACAAGTAAGATCTTTAAAACTAAAAAAAAAAATAAAACTGGACAGCACACAATGTAGTTAACCTGGCCTCCATTTTAAGATGCTTTGTTGGGCGTAAAATGCTGTTCTCCACAATAGCTGCCAAGCCGAAATTGCATGGTAGGGGTTAAGTATTAAGAATGCAACATAATGCATACTTTTTTTTAATAGAATTAATATTTAATTGGTTAACTGGCTACACGACTTTTTCAAAGTGTACTCGCTCCTTCTAAAGGTTGTTGTTCACTACCCTCACAGCCACGAGACATTAATTAACAACCATTCACTGACAACAAAAATAATTTAAAAAAAAAAAGAATATTTGCACTTCCAGGAACATACAACACTTCCTGAAGAGCAGGGCTATCACTGGTAATAAAACCATTTCTAAAATGCACGTCTGATTCATGATTAGTCCTCCCAATAAGAAGCTAAATTATATAGGATAAACTAGGAAACATACAGGATGCATAGGATCTAGATCACAACTCATGATCTTCAATTTAAAAGGTAAATACAAGCAAAGTTATTTTGATACTTGCTGCCAAAACCCATCATTAATTTTTGTAAAGCACGAGTTGCCAAAAATGTTTTCATTTTAAAGTAAAACGTAGGAGATACAGAAAGCATAATGAAATGTAGAAATACAGCAAGCATTAATCAAATGTAGAAAATATAGGACGTCTGGGACAACTGCATTATAATCTACGTACCTGGGAATAGTTACTGTATCAGTAATGACTGCACATATAATGAAATCACATTTTCGTACTTCTTTTTTTGAAACAATGGCCAAAATTAAGCTGCAGCAAAAATTGATTGAACCAAGCCCTAATTTAAGATTTTGAAGTGCATTTTTTTGCCCCTCGAAAATTATCTGGACATTGCTTTGCCCCCCTTTATTTTGAGTCGAGTAGTTGATACTCTATTGAAGGAATTAAGTGTTTATTTATATGTACAGAGCGTTATTTTACAAGGTCCATTTCTGTTATTCATTTACGTCAATGTCATTAATGAAAAACGTAACAAGATGACCAACCATTCGCCTACTTTATTGAACGACTGGATCAATTTTTTTGGACTCTTTTTTACATTGACATTACCCTCTCTCCACCCTTCCAAAGAAGTAGGACAGTGTCATTGTTACAGATCTGTGTTTTTTTTTTTTTTTACTTATCACTGAAGCACATTTGCCGGCTCCTTGCAACATTACGTTTTTGCACGGTCACTATCCCATTCAGCTTCGTACTTAAACAAGCCGTTTGTAATGGAATTTCTTTCTGGAGCATTCAGGGACAGCACAATGGCTGCTCGGCCATAAACCGTACACTAATGTTGTGTGGGACATTTAATTTTAGCAAGGAAAATGAGTACAACAAAACGCTGACCATTACACTAGCAGTTGATTACTGTTCATAAGACGGATTGCAGAGCTGTCCAAATGTGGCAAAGAACGGCCTAATGACACAGTGAACAGCAAGATAGCTTGCAGGCACTATAATTACAAGGAGCGCTCATATCAATGGATCACCAAATAACCTTCCTCCTACTTTACCTTCAATGATAGCATCAACTTGATAACTTCAGCAATTTGATCTTGGCTTTCCGTCTTATTTTGGTCCACCTTCTCGCGCAAGCTTTGATCGTCATATTGAATAGTGCCAAGCTGCTGTACAGCATTCGTAAAGGCAAGCTTCATATCGTTGACAGCATCTTGAAGCTGAAAAGAGTAATGCCTTTAGTCAAGGACAAGTCATAAGACGGAAACATTTCCCACGGTCAATGTTCAAAACAAAATATCGTCATTCCAGTAAATGGGCTGCTACCTTGACACTTAAGTCAAGTTCGCGGTGTTACGCAAAAGATGCACAAATTAACGAATGGTAAAGAAATACGATTTGAACAAATAATTTTTTGATTGTTTATATGATTAAGTTACGTTCGCATAAAGTTGGTTCACGTGTATTACCAACCAAGTTCTTTACTGTACTCTGAGACTAAACTGAATGACTTTCCGTGAATTCAAAGATTCCGCCTTCCTTTTCTGCAAATGAAAAATAACTTACGAGTTATAACAATTCCCTACCCATACTATAACAATTCCACAGTAAAAATGGATCATACTTTTCTTTGTTTTACCGTGGTTATACTACGGTTTTCAAACTTATAATAAAGTTGGACAGTTATAGTACACTTTCTTTTAAAGCATGGAAACCGCAGTAAAACTGTTCAACTTTACCTTAGGTTTGAAACCATGGTAAAACCATAATACAGAATTGTGCTAGTGCTTCGCCCATCAAGTCCAGATTATTGGCTTTCAATGGCGGTTAATTGTTGGCGTCAACTGTTAAAAGTCATTATGTACATATACATACATATCGGTGTTTGAGCAAAGGCTAGCCACTGCTTCTCTTACTCCAGACATTACACAGCCGTTTTCTGGTACCATTGTACCAAATATTAAAAAATAATACCAGGAAGCTTTGGAAATTGTGTAGATCGACGAGGTTTACTGAGCAGACAACAGAAATCCTGTTTCAGAGCTGTGAACAAAGGATTTCAATACGAAAAGATATCTCAAAATCGTTGATTTCAAAATACTACTAGCCTATCTAATTCCACTCAAAATAAAATAATTTATGCTACCGATATGTTTAAAATTTGACATTCAGTTCATGTTTGACTCCAACACGTGCCTTTTATGGTGTGACATTTTAGGAGGTAAAGATTGCAATCATACGTAATGCTATTTTCGTGAACGTCGAGAATAGGGCATTCAATCCCGTGACATATTTGTAATCTCGGGATTTCGGGATTCTTTTCTCTCAATCCCGGGGATCCCGGAATTAATTCTGAAATTTCGGGATTTATTCTTATTATTTTCAGTGGCAAAAAAAACTACATGAAAGGACGGTTGCATTCGACAACTTCATTGTTTAAATTACTCACAAGGTGAAAACTTGAGTGAGCACAGCTGGTTGGAAGTATGTTCATTGTTTATTTTAAATGATCTGCTATTTTTTTCAAAATTTAAATCAATGGGAGTATTTTTAAGTTTCCCTTTTTTAATCTAGTCGTGATACATTTTGCACTCTGTAGACTGTGCTACACAATTTTGAAAATCGATTCATTGGTTCTATTTCTAGGCAGGGCAAAATTTTTCCAACAAGATAGCAACAACAAGAATATTGTAATCACATTGAAATAGCGTACAAAAAGCACTGGGCCTTGTTCATACCTACGTTTTTAGCTATAAAACTTTAAAATTGGTTCATTGGTTTGCTATCTAGGTGAAAGCAAAATTTCCCCAACAAGAATAACAACATCTACAATACTGTAGTCACATTAAAATGTAGTCATATTGAAAGAGCGTGTAAAAAGGCCTTGGTCGTTAATTAATACCAACATTTTAAGTTATAAACATTGGAAATTAGTTCACTGGTTCGATCTCTAGTTAAGAGCAAATTTTCCCCCACAAGAAGAAGAACATCAACAAAAATATTGTCATATCAAAGTAGTCTTTAAAAGGCTCTAGGACTTGTTCATTGTTTAAGCTACAAAATTTGAAAATCGATTCATAGGTTCGATCTCCAGGTAAGGGCAAAGAGTCCCAACAAGACCAATGACAAAGAGTCCCTTTGACCAATGACGCTGCATTAACGAGACAAATAAGCAAAATACAGTTTTAGTATTTTTGTGTGTGGAATTGAAATTGCGTCTTAACTTTTATTTCTCTTTCAAACACCAGAGTAAGCAAACGACAAATTTTTATCCATTTTATATGATGGTGTTGCAAGGACACTGAGGAATTTTTCAATTCCAACCTTGGTCTAGAATTTATATGAATTTAGACGTTGTTACTAGTAGTTAAGACTCATGTGTGAACCCCGGGATTTAGGTAGCCAAAATGGTTTTTTGGGACTAAAAAAATGACCGGGATCCGGGGATTGGATGCCCTAGTTGGGAACACACCTTCTGTAATCAAAATAATTTCTTAATGATGGATAACAATTCTGCCTCACATTGCACAAAATTGTTACTAACATGGACCCATTTGTTATATTGTAATTGAAATGTATGATCGTGCCGACTTGTTTCTGTTTTACAATCAAATGTAAAGCAACTGGCATTTATCAGAAATTATTAATCGGCTACCAGAAATTACACCAAAGTTACGATTTTCTTTATGCTGTTCAAGAAACGATTTACAATTACATTTTCATAAGGAGCTCACTACCATTATTTGCACCTATGCAAAACCCTATTTGTATGATATCAACCAAAAAGGGATGATATCATAATAACCCCATAAAGGTACAGGGGCCCATCAAGTTTTTGCCATATAAAGTAGTAATATGAGAGCCAAAATGGCTGCCGCCAAGTTTTCCATCCCAGCCCTGATCACTTAACCTTAACTGACACCTCGGTGATTGTCAGTTAAGCATGAGTGATCATGGTTCGGACCACAAACTTGGTGGCAGCCATTTTGCCTCAGATATCACTTTTTATTTATGATGAAAACTTGATGGGTCCCTTTACCCTCATGGGGATTTTGTATGATACATATTTTACTGGGGAATTCTGGTCAAAGCACGAAATAATCATCAGTTAAAAGTTTAAAAAAAAAAAAAGATACATCTGTTTCATCTTGAATGTACTTATCGTACTAATTTTTGAAAGAATTAGAGGCTGGTTTTCTTTAATGTCCACTATATAGACAGGACGACATTTACCAGAAAAGACGCTCTAAAATGAGTTCAACGGTAAATGTTGAGACATTTTGGCACCGGGCGATTTTAACCTAATTTGAGCATGCTGAATCCGAATCTGCCCGGTGCCAAGTCGAATTTCTCCTCCTAAGCCCGGAATTCAAGATGGTGTCCAAAAACGGCGACCAAAAAACAGTCTTTTGCTTCTAGCGCCTAAACCGTTCACCCGATCGAAAATAAACCGGTTACCAATAACGTTTAGAATAAAATTTCCTTCAGAAAAGGTTCCATTCATATTTTTCGTAAAATTAACCCTTCTGACCGAAATTCGTCATTTAAGTTCTATTAAACCGTTTATGCATGCTATAATACTACAGCGCATATGTCTATTATAATTCCTGACTTTAAACAACTGGAAGGTTAGTTCTAATTAAGATTCACTTCCATAGTTAGGGTTAAATGAAAGATGACGATATGTATTTTCGAACAAGGGTAATTAAAACGATTTATTTTAATTTGGAGCTGAGCTATGGCAGTTTATCTACGTTGTAGTGCTTTTAATTTTGCGTCATTTTACGGCAAGTTCTATCTTTAAACTGCTGCAGTAGCGGTTCTAATTCAGATAAATGGATGTGATTAGACTTAGATAAAATATGAAGATATGTATTTTCCAACAAGGATAATTAAAACGATTTATTTTAATTAGGAGCTGAGCTATGGCAGTTTATCTACGTTGTAGCGCTTTGAATTTTGCGTCATTTTATGGCAAGTTCTATCTTTAAACTGCTGCAGTAGCGGTTATAATTCAGATAAATGGATGTGATTAGACTTAGATAAAATATGAAGATATGTACTTTCTAACAAGGGTAATTAAAATGATTTATTTTGATTAGATGCTGAGCTATGGCATTTTGTCCATGTGGTAGCGCTTTGAATTTTGTGTCATTTTACGACAACTTCTATTTTTAAACGGCTGCAGTAGCGGTTCTAATCCAGATAAATGGATGTGATTAGACTTAAACAAAACATGAAGAGACAAAATTTCCAACAAGGGTAATGAAAATGATTTATTTTAATTAGAAGCCAAGCTATGCCAGTCTACCTGCGTTGTAGCCTTTAATTTGTGTGTCATTTTACAGTAAGTTCCATCTTTAAACAGCCACAGTAGTCGTTCTAAATTATATAAATGGCTGTAATTAGGCTTAAATGAAAGATGAAGATGTATATTTTCCAACAAGAGTAATTAAAACTATTTATTTTAATTAGGAGCAAAGCTACGACAGTTTATCTACATTGTAGTCCTCTGATTTTTAGGTTGGTTTACAAGTCCCTCCTTAAAACTATTGCAGTAGCCGTTCTAAATTCATTTAAACGGATGTGATTAGGCTTCGATGAAAGATGAAGATATATATTTTCCGTCAAGGGTAATTAAAACGATTTATTTTAATTAGAAGCTGAGCTATGGCAGTTTATCTACGTTGTAGCACCTGGATTTTTGCGTCATTTTACGGCAACTACTATCTTTAAACTGCTGTAGTAGCAGTTCTAATTCAGATAAATGGATGTGATTAAGCTTATATGAAAGCCGAAGATATGTATTTTCCAACAAGGTAATTACAACGTTTAATCTGAGCTATAAGGGCTGCTGTAGCAGTTTAAAGATAGAACTTGTGATAAACTGACACAAAAAGTATATCACTATACTGTGGAAACACTGCCGTAGCTTAACTTCTAATTAAAATAAATCGTTTTAATTACCCTTGTTGGAAAATATACATCTTCACCTTCTACTTAAGCCTCATTTCATCCATTTATCTAATTTAGAACGACTACTACACTAGTTTAAAGATGGAACCTATCGTAAAACGATACAAAAATCAAGGCGCTACATCGTAGATAAACTGCCATAGCTTAGCGCCTGATTAAAATAAATCGTTTTAATTACCCTTTTTGGAAATTATACATCTTCATCTCTCATTTAAGCCTAATTACATCAATTTATCTAATTCAGAACGACTATTGCACCAGTTTAAAGATTGAACTTATCGTAGTACGACCCAAAAATCAAAGAGCTTCAATGTAGATAAACTGTTGTAGCTTAGATTCTAATGAAAATAAATCGTTTAAATTACCCTTGCTGCAAAATATACATCTCCACCTTTCATTTAAGTGCAATTATGTTAGTGGTTCTTAATTAGACCTAACATTGCAGCTGTTTAAAGTCAGGAATTATAATACACATGTGCGCTGTTATATCTACTGCATACATAAATGGCCTAACAGAACTTTAAATGACGAATTTCGGCCAGAAGGGTTAATTTTTACGAAAAACATGCATAGAACTTTTTCTGAAGGAAATTTTATTCTGAACACAATTGGTAATCGGTTTGTTTTCGATCGGGTGAACGGTTTAGGTGCTAGAAGCAAAAATACGTTTTTTTTTGGTCGCCATTTTAGGACGCCATCTTGAATTCCGGGCTTGGGAGGAAAAATTCGACTTGGCACCGAGCAGATTCGGATTCAGGATGCCAAAATTAAGGTAAAACCACCCCGTGCCAAAATGTCTCAACATTTGCCGTTGAAAGTTATTTTGGTTTTTTTTTTCTTCCAGTCTAATAAGCCTGATACCAGTACCATGAAGTTCTTCTCCTACACCTTAGGTACTATTCCTAATGCTTATAAATGTTTAAGAAAATTTATTTAAGTTTCCGAGTTAATGCTAACAGTGGAGCCTTTGAAAAAATGTGAAAGTTGTATGGTAATTCTATAATTCAACAAAATTTCCCGCAATTTTAGTAGCGCGAGTTGACTTGAACCTCAGTGTAATAAATATGCTCATTTCGAACTGTTAAGCGTCACAGTTCTTTAAGTTTACTTAAACACGCAAAGTTCATCAGAGATAGGTAGGGGGAAAAAACACTATAATACACAAATCTGTATGCCAGGATACTTACTGACGGGACAATGCATTTTAATCGCTTCCCTCGAGTACAAAAAACAAGGAAGTAAATTCATGATGCGACTGACGTGAACTGCTGAATTACAGTGCCACACATTAAAACAAATCTGGCCACAACTCTAATTATACAGCATAATTAATTTGGCTCAGCCCTAAGGATAAGAATGTAATTAGAGAACATTGAAGCAGTTCATAATTTCAGAAGTAGTAACGTTTACCATTGAAGCTCACACAATCATTAAGCAGATCACAGGCTACAACCAACAAAAATTAATGGAGGCCTAGTTAACAAAAAAAAAAACAAAAAAAAACCAACAACCAGGAAGCTACAACTAATTCCCTTCTTAGGCAATCCTTAATCTTTTGACACAGGCATTTATTTTCACAGCTGAAATTACCGTAAGACTGAGAGCTTGCAATTAGTTACAAGATGGATGCAAGCTGCACAAAGATGAGGCTAACAAAATTAACTGCACGATACAGATGTGAAATATTAAATGACTCGAGCACTATAACTTCAACCAGTTTTTGGAAGCTTTCTTTTAGTGCAAGCTGAACATATTCATCTTGAACCATTTTGAAGTTAAATGGCGAAAATTGACGGAATGCAGTGCTAATTAATTAACATGAGCACACTTACTAAACCAGCAAATCGAGTGAGGGACTAACAAAATGAATGGTTTGGCATGTAGTTCTCCAAACTGTGATATATTGTTTTCATGCAGGAATCACTTTAACGCAAACACGCGTTTGCTCCCACCGAAAGACGTAGTCCCTTTGTAAAAAACTTGTTAGTAAACCGTTATACTTAAAATAAGTAACACCTTGTACGACACCACACTAACTACACAGAAAAACTAACTACAGAAGAATAACTACACAGAAAAAGAATATGCAACATCGTGCTAGTAAATCGTCTGCAAACTAAAAAAAACTACACTGATGGATTAATAAGCATTGCTTTTTTTTTTTAAATAAAAGGCTTAAACCGATTTGTGATTGTGCTCTGCGTGTGCATTCACATAATTTCAATGGCGGGTAGTTAAAGATATAGTTAATATTTTTTCGACCTTGCCTCGAAAAGATGAAAAATATTTCTTGATCCTCCACCTA